>JAHWFP010123511.1:0-21940 GCA_023313725.1 Lithobius niger | reverse complement strand
ATTTAGTTCGGATTTTTTTTTTAACTTTCAGGACCAGAGATTTTTACTTTCAAACCCTTCTGAACCAGCAATTTTTAAAATTCAGTAGAACCTTGATTATCTGAACTAATTGGGACCGAAGGGTGTTCGGATAATTGAACATTTGAATAATCCAATTTACATGCAAAATAAAAGAGGACAACTCTTTTCTATGCTTAGTTTTAGTGTTTGTTCCCTATGCTTGATTGTATAAAACTACTGTAACGACAATTTTGCATGAAATGACTCCAGGACCGTAAATAAAAACCAAGTCAATGCTTATTCCTTCCCTAAAAAAACAGCAAATTACTGAATTTTTTTCTAAGAATGGGAGTAAGGATAATCGGGTGTTTGGATAATCGGGTTTCGGATAATCGAGATTCTACTGAATTACAAAAATACTTTTATACTTTTAACATTTTTTATTGTGATGATAATGCAGATTTATGATGCCAAATCGAGCTAAAGACGTGGCCTCCTAACCAGCTAAAATATGCCTCAAACATGCGACTGTAACGCACCTAGGTAGTCCATTTTAGGAATTTAGTAACAAAAAAAATGTAACAAAGTAAATATGAATCTTAAATGAAGTTTCTAAATTGTTTGTTTCGTCTTTAAATGATTTTCCAACGCATCAGTTTTGGATAAATGCGGCCTCGTAAGAACGTACACACTAGTTGGTACAAACTGCTCAAAAACATCTCACACGGGGAGGTGGCGACATCAGGCGACATTTTTGAGTAGTATTAAACACTACATGCTAGCTCAAGCCTTTGTGCCATGCCCATGATATCACGGATAAATGCTGCAGAAATTTGGAAGCCAGAAAACAAATAACATGGGTCTTCTGGATAGTAATGCAGCCCGAGATATCGGGGGCCTGGATCTGAAAATGAGCAATTCTTAAGGTTGGTCTGTTCTGTTTTCTGTTGTAGATTTGCTAGTGAAGTTGCAGGTATCGATGATCTTGGCACAACAGGCCGTGGTTCTGACATGCAAGTTGGAACTTACGTGGAAAAAATGTTCATGTCCGAATTATCAGGAAATGTTATAGACATCTGTCCTGTAGGTGCTCTAACATCCAAACCATATGCTTTTACTGCTCGACCGTGGGAAACGAGGTAAGTGGTTTCCTTTAGCCTGGTAGTTACTTGCAGATCATTTAGGATCTTTGATTTATCGGTGTGCTTCAGTTTTTATAAATTTTGATGTTAGAACTGAAACAGAATTCTAATTTTTATAGAAAAACTGAAAGTATTGATGTGCTTGATGCGGTTGGAAGCAATATTGTAGTCAGTACGAGGACTGGAGAAGTGCTGAGAATTATTCCAAGGCTACACGAAGTAAGTCCAAGACCACACTAGTTAGGCTAGCACAATAGAAGTACACCAGTTAGACTAGTATAGTAGAAGTCGTTTAAGTTTTTTTTTTAGCACGGTGACGAGTCCCAAGGGCAATGATAAGACAATCTAACCACTTCCCTCAGGTTCCCTGTATAAATTTGCCAGTTTGAATGTAATAAGTGAAGATGCATACCTAACGTCGTTTTCAGACTATACATGCCAGTCTTCCACAACCCTGATGTCTAACTAAAAGCGCCTCACATAACAAGGAATCTGAATCGTAAGTCTCGTGTATCTATTTGCCGGAAGTATCAAAAGCTGCTTCATGTCAACAAGTCCACCCAGTTGGTTGAATACAAGAAAGCTAGCATCATGAGCAAGCTTCGTGTTTGCTATAATTATGCTGTGAGACTGGTCCATGGTCGACCAACATGGTCTGGCGCCAGTCAGCTGCTTGCAGAAAACAATCTTTTGTTTGCTGCTGCTATCAAGAGGAAGGCAGTTTGGGGCTTCCGTTTAGGGGTCCTTGCATCTACCAACACTCTCGTGCACATGGTCACTCACTTTGCTAGTCAGAGGGGGTACAATGAAGTGTGGCATTCGGTGTTGTATTGGGGACTCTATGTAGTTGTCGGCCTGCACCGGGTTTATTTTAGCTTCGGCTGCATTTATCAATTGTTTAGGGATCGACCGGACTGCCTACATGCCGGTACCACCGGCCCCGGTTCCTTGAGCAGCCGGTACCAGTTCCAGATCCATTAACCGGTTTTGTTTATAACCACCTTTCAGTACTAGTAATCTAGGTCAAACAGTTTAAGCACCATGTTAAACATTTCACAAAACACTTATTTTCATTGCACAAGAAAAGTAGGCTACATTGTTAGTTAACAAAGGATATTTTGATTCGATTCATGAAAGATAGCATGTAAGTGGGGTTTCAAATAGGACCATAAAGTTTAAATTCTAAAACTTCGACACACGAGGTGGTTCACAAAAATGCATAATCTGAAATTTTGGAAATTTTTTTAATAAACGTGGAAAAGGAACCATTTTTCTGAATAGAAAATCCATTTCTGATTCCGAAAAAGTGCGTCCTATTTTTCGTACATTTTTAAAAATGGTCGACATTCTTTCGTTGCACAGTACCGATGATGCACCGAGCAAAGGCTGAATATTTTTGTTTTCAAAGTTCTATTTTAAAACTTTCGAAAATAGATCCACTTTTTTTCGGAATCAGAAATGGATTTCGGATTTCGGACAAATTTTCATGTTGTGCCGTTTTTTGTGGACAACTCTTTACTATGCTTACGGATCGTTTTTTTCTTTGATTTTGACCCATATTAATAGCAAAATAGCGGGAAAGAATAACAAAGTTCGACAAGCGCGATGCACGTGTTTTGGTCGTATCACTGAGTAACCTTGTATGGGGTCAACACTAGCTCAATATTGTACTTCCGCGTTGACGCAAAGGCTGGCGACGCGAACTTATGAACTGACTGGCGTCCCATACAATCGAAGTACCGCACATAAAAAAATATTAAATTTATTTAATCTCAATCAAATCACACTAACGAATTAAGGAAGGAAAATATATTTAATTATTTATAATTTTATTTGGCATCAGTTGTGTTCCGGTTGAACGTGAAAACCGTTAAATGAATGGCGAATTAGCTGCAGATTGAAACCAATATGGCGACGCTATTCATCAACCACGCCGCTACCGTAGCTCTGTCAATACGAAGCAGCAAACGAAATATTCCCGGTTGAAGGGGTAAATCAACACAAATTCATATTCAAATTAAAGTTTATTGCGAACTAAAATTTATTCCGAAGATATTTTATTCAATTTTTTTTTATCGCGCATCGATTGCAGCGATAATTGCCGGTCGTATGACCGGCAGCCGAAACTTGGAGTCGGTCCGGTCGTGGCCGGTGTACCCAAAACCGGCCGGTCCAAAAGATCTGGACCTGGTCCGGTCGATCCCTACAATTGTTATATTGCTAGTGTAACTTAGGCCAGTTGTATGTATAAATCATTCGTGGTCTGATTAGGAAATAAATAAATACACAGACAGATACGCACATCAATGCTACTCTTCAACAGTAGGCGTAGTGGAATAGGCCTGCCCTCAAAATGGGGTGGTGGGGGGGGGGGGATAAATTTGGTCGTTTAATACACGATGTACGGTAGATAAAATCTGCCATCATCGTTAAAAAGTCCAACCATCATACTTTGAATGTTCGGAAAACGTGAAGTACGGATATACGACGCTCAAATTCAAAAAGTTAATATTATGGGTGTGCGAGTAGAATAATTTTAATTCGAGTCAAGCCGTGGCGAGCCGAGTTTGCAACAGAATAATCGAGTATCAAGCAGAGTTCAAGTAATGGTGCATCTGCTGTGTGTTGTTTGACCCTCTCTACGACATCTTTTCATGTTTGTCCTATGTACGTAGCTTCGCACTCAGTGGAGTCGGTGAAGGGATCCAGAATATCTTAAGATCAAGAGGCTTTGATGCTATTGTCAAAAACGGGAAGACTATAAAATCTCTGCTGCTAGACAGACTTGACAACCCAGGGTGAAGTAAGTGAAGTCGATAGACAAGAAAGAAATGGTGAAGGAGCTTGTGTTAGCAGCATGCTGGAAGGTTTTTGTGTCCCATGTGGTGAGTGCGATGCTGTGTACATAGGAGAAACATGAAAAGGTGTCGTAGAGATGGTTAAACAACGAATGGCAGATGGATGAAATAGCTGGAAGCAAACAGCGTAGCAGCTCACTGCTTGCACATGAACCACAAGATTGCCTGGGAGAAAACGTTTACCCTTATTGTCTCTAACTCCAAAAGAGACAGACATTTAAGAGGGATAGAATCTTTGGCTAAAAATATCAAAACATCGATTTTTACTTTGAGAGTGTCCAAACAAATTCGTAAGAACGATTCACGTTTTCTTCGCTCATTCTCAAACACAAAATACCGTTTGGTATTCGCAAATTTTTGGTTGCTTTGAAGAGGGTGGAAAGTCTCTTCCTGCAACCTTCTTCAGGCTTATTTCGAGCATTTTTTTCTTCGGCCTACATCATTGCTGTTCTGCCAGCCCAGTTTTGAATTTTTCCGCGTGATTAGCCCTCGATATTTGTCAGAAAGTGCATCCTACTCTTTCAATAAGCCTTCCTTCATGTCAGTGTCCATCAGGTATTGAATATTAGGTGTAGCTGGGGCCTGGATGTTCATCAGCTGCTCCTTAGTCTTCCCTATGTAGACGGCGTCACAGTCACCACACGGCATACAGTAAACACCCTCTCTCATGTTTATAGTCCTAGCCAGAGAGTCTTCCTCCTCATGTTGCTCACTTCCTCGACTACTAATGCTTTCGTCAAAAATTCCTGGTAGTCCCACGAGACAAGATTTAATGCCATCACTGCAGCGAATGTATGTGTCTACTCCACTTTCCCTCAAGATGCGCTGGATTTTTTTGCTCTTGCCAACACAGTAATTCATACACGTCTTCGCTCTTGCTGTTCTCTCGTTACTTCCCTCGCTCCTTGAATTAGAGTTACAATTCCGAGAATTATGGAGAATATTACCGCTAAACTTCACAACGAATACACTTTCATTGTCTTACGAATTTTCATTGGCAAACTGTCATCTTCCTCAGGCACTTTTGACAAAGTATCGGCCTTTTTACACCTACATCGTTAGAAATTCGTAGCAGACGATGTAGGTTTAAAGAGGCCGATACTTTGTCAAAAGTGCCTGAGGAAGATGGCAGTTTGCCATTGAAAATTCGCAAGACATTGAAAGTGTCTTCGTTGTGAAGTTTAGCGGTAATATTCTCCATAACCCTCACTCATTCTTTTGCCCTACCAATCGCTTCTTTCATAAGACGGTGGACTAGACCTGGGGCCTATCCTAGCCTGATGAACCTACCTTTCGCCTCGTACAGCTGGCTTTTTGCCACTTATTCCATCATTTAGTTTCTTGCGAGTTGCACGGAACTTGTTCTGAGCCACTGCTTTTAGCTGGTCCCTGAGATGGCCTGAAGAAAACGGGTGTTCCTTTTCCGACACCAAGGGTTTTTTTTATTGACTGTATTTGATGCTTCCATCATCTTTCCTTTCGAGCAGCACTTCCAAAAATAGGATACATCCTTCTTTCTCGATCTCCACAGAAAAACTCAACTCGGCCTTCCATTTGTTCACTACCTTCATCACCTCCTCTAACTCTCCACATTTTAGGACCACCAAGATGTCCTCGATTAATCTCTTCCACAGCTTAATATCGGGCTTAGTCCTCCTCACAAATCTGTCAATGACGGGTAAGCTGGAGTATCCCATAGGGGCTCCGCTTAGCTGTCGGAAAGTCTTGCCTCCGAACTCCACATAATTGAGGCCAGGAGAACGATTAAAATCTCTTTTGTCTCTCTCACAAACAGCCCTCGAAATCTTCATCATGTGTGCCGACTCTCGGAACATCTCCAAAATCAGACGATAATGATAAGCTCGGAAATAGCATCGCCACATCAAAAGAAACAAGCAGTTCATCATCTAATATCGAGGGCTACAAGCGCGGAAAAATTCAAGTCTCGGCTGGCAGAACAGCAATGATGTAGGCTGATTTTGTGTTTGAGAACGAGTGAAGAAAACGTGAATAGTTCTTACGAATCTTTGGGTATTCTGCGTGAATTAAAAACTGGCACACTACTCATGTCATTTTCATCAATCGAGTTCCTTATTAGTCGACCATGGAGGCCTAACTCATGCATTGGGCTACATGAACCACCAGATGAAAAAAGCAACCTCAACGAAGCAGCAATTGACAGCAGCGATATAAACAGAAGAGAACACGTTTTGACGCAGCCTGATGAAGATAGGAGACGAAGAATTTTTAATTTTTAATATTCTGCCTATTGATAATTCGCGAACATTGGTTCGTATTGACTTTTTGAATTTGAGCGTTGTATTTCTGTACTTCACGCTGCCACCATCTACGCCTCCATCCACTATTACTGTCGAGCAATAACTTGGTCAAACAAGATCGGCCCTTAACGCAGCTATGCTCTTTTGTTGCGGGCATATTGCAAGCTTATGATTAAGCTGCTGTTGCAACTAATAGTTTGACAATTGGTATGGCATTAGTTAGACTTCAAAGTTATGCTTTGTATTGTTCTCCTGTATACTAAGTTACCAATAGTACTGTAAATTGCTTTAATATATATATTTTTTTTTAGGATATCAACGAAGAATGGATATCTGATAAAACCCGGTTTGCATACGACGGTCTAAAACGGCAGCGTCTCACTGCACCTATGGTTAAGAATAAGGAAGGAGTTTTGACGCCATGCGAGTGGGAGGATGCCCTTGTTGCAGTGGCAAAAAAGCTGACGTCTGTACAGGGCAATGAGATTGCTGCAATTGCAGGCGGCCTTGTGGATGCTGAAGTAAGTTAGTGTATACTTCAGGGGTGTGCGATACTATCGAATTTCGATACTGATACCTTATTGGTATCAGTAGTGGTATCGAAATTCAAAACTTGGTATCGATTTGTCGGTAGTATCGAAGGTATCGAAAAAGTATCGTTGGTTTAAAAAATGCTGGCTGCAGTATTAAGAGAGTACCGAAGAGGTTTTGGAACAGGAAATTAATTTAAAGACTTTACATCATTGTAGATCTGTGACCGATAGGCCTAACATTTAGTAACCTAACAGAAGCAGTAGTTTCACTCATTATTAATGGGCCACCTACCTATTGGCTCTTTGTTTGTGAGAGTAATCTGCTCCAAATAAATCGTAAAATCCCAAGAAGAATGGTGATACTGGAACAGCAATGATTGCTTGGTGTTTATGGAAGCCAAGACTTTATTAATATTAGGGTTGTGCCGATAATCGTTTAAACGCTAATCGTCTTCTTGACGATTAAACGTTTAGTAATTTTCGTTTAATACAAACCGAACCTGTGGCTGCCGATATTTGCGGTGTCAGTTTCGACAACTCTCACAGAAATATCTATAACTTTGGAACCGCTCGAGATTACGACATGCGCTTCGCGGCGATTTGCTTAGGAAATCACGGAATATCTTCCTAGCTATGTTTTAACTGTGGGTTACTATTAAATTTTTTAAAATTGTAATAATTATTGGACGTTTGCAGAAAACTATACCTTTGATGAAAAATTGGGGATACAATTTTGGATACCCGGTTCGGTATTGGTATCCGATCCGTATAGTTGGTATCGGTGCAGCCTTATTTAAAATATTGGTCAATTTTATTTTTGAAAACAATTTCTGAAAGCATTCTGAACACAACCTTTCACATATTAATCCCATACCAATATCGCTTTGACCTTCCAGATGTCTAATTTACTCTAAAATTACGAAGAGGAGATTCATATTTGTTTCACACCGTTATTGTTTCTTTCCAAGCTGCAGCAATTTATAAACCGAGTCAACAAAATTTAATGTATGAAACCCAAGTTTCAGTAAAATTGCTGCTTTCTTGGTAGCGTTCGAAAGCTGGGATTCCCAGTTTCCTTGTCTGCGATGAATGATGTCGACTTCACCGTCTTTATTCCTCGCATAAACTGCTCCGTTTTAAATGTGCGTTTTGAAACTCCTTTAGTATTGCGACCGCTGATTGGTTCTTTTGTGGAAAGATACCTTTGAGCCCCACAGCCTCAAGTGACATCATGCGAAGCAAGTTTTCGGACGGCACGATAAAAATGGAATGCACTCGAAAGTATTAAACTCTTAAAAAAAATATTTGGGGGACGGAGATTAATTGTTAATCGCTTTTTTTTAACCTTACGATAAACGTTTAGCCAATTAATCGAAATTTTACAACCGTAATTAATATAATGTTACTGGTCTCTGTTGTTGAGTAGCGTTTTAGTCCAACTTGAACCATGAGCAGCCATCTTGAAATTGAACAGTGCAATGCGTGATGGGTACTTTTCCGTAAAAATAAAAGTAACTAATTTGTGCGAAGATTGAAGACGATTGAGGTTTTAAAACTAATTTGTTTTAAACTTACTTAAAAATTTTAAAAATAAACTGAATCTTTTGTGTTAATAAATAAAAAATTTAAAAAATATTTTATTTATATTTGTATACATAAAAAAAAAAAATTCCAGAAAGCAAAGATCTTTAAGCATATTAGCTTCACTAAGCATTAGGCAAAGATCCTGGCTGCAACAAAACTATGAAACTATCTTGTTTTAAACTCAAATTGAATTTTTTTTTATTAAACTGGATATGTTTGTTTCTTTAAATTACAAATATTAAATTCATATATATTTTCATATATAAATTCTCTAAAGATGATCTTTTGAATTATGAAATAAAAATAAAAAGCCTGGTCACTGGGTCACTTTTGTAAATTCAAAAATTTCTCTAGAAGCAAAGACATTTTTTTTCACGGCCTTAACAAGAAGCCTAAATTGACAAAACTTCTCTCACTACCTCAAATAAGAGACCTTAATACAAAAGGCCTAAAATAGTTCGTTATGTAGGATAACAAAATATGGTATATATATTCAAATAATATATCTGAATTATTTTGTTTTGAAAGAAGGAAGGGGGTAATACTTTAACAATTTAACTAATATAGAAAATTGTTAATGGCTTGGGACGTAAAACTTGTCAATATTTTCTTTAAAAAAGGACTGAAAAAAGTATTGAAAAGTAGTGAAACAATATTTTAAATAAGATCAGCCCCCAGTTTGGTGTATGGGCCATTTTCTGTGATCAGCGTGGTATCGGTTCAGTGGGAAAAAATATGATTGGTACACCTAGTAGTTTTTACAGAAGAACAGTATTCAAAATCTGTATGCAGTACTGTACTTTTAGAAAGTTTTAAAAATTTTGACAAATGTTAACTTATTCACAGTTGTGATTCATTTTTTTTTTCTTTCAGGCTTTGACTGCCTTGAAGGATTTACTAAACAAGTTAAATAGTGAGAGTCTCTGTACTGAAGAGATCTTTCCCATGGACGGAGCAGGAACAGACCTTCGTTCGAATTACTTGTTGAATTCTCGCATTGCTGGCGTTGAAGAATCTGATTTAGTTCTTCTAATTGGGACGAACCCTCGTTTTGAAGCACCACTATTCAATGCCAGAATCCGAAAAATGTTCATCCATGGGGATCTTCAAGTGGCCTTGGTTGGAAGCAAAGTTGATCTCACCTATGAATATGAGGTAAGATACGGTGTATGCTATGGATGTGTGAACACTTTTTTTTTACTTTAAAAGAAATTAGTGCATGTGTATAGCTTGACATATATGATGGAAGAAAATTAACACGATGCACCAGTAAAGAACGCTTATTATTGTTAGTTTACTGATGGTGTAGTGTTCATTTCACGTCTACATTATGTCTTCTTTCCACCATTGTTATCGCCGATTGCCAGTGTTCGTTAATCCTCCTTGAACAAGCTTAATATGGTATAAAATGGTTTAAATAACATTAAATACTCGCCTAGCGTGTTGAAAATGTTGACTAACCTTAGTGGTTCGCAACAATTTCAAGTTGCATCATCAGCGGGTGATGCATTTCATTTTCACCAATCATTCTGTCGTGAAAACACCATAATGGTTCCTACTGTGAACATTCATGACTTTGGAAAATTCTAAAGCGAAGAAAGGGATGCTCAATTTCACACCAACAGGCATTGTACTCGTATACAGTGTCTGTTTACAGTGACTGTGATGCTGTATACATTGGAGAAACACAAAAAGGGAATTGTGACTCGCATTAAGCAGCATATGGCAGACGTGAGAAAAATGCAGATGAGAACAGCATCGCAGCTGATTACATGGCAACCGAGCATTCTATTGCATGGGAACACAATGCTGCGTTGATGGAATCTTAACAATACCAAACCCTTTGATCGACATCATAGAATCCTTGAGTCGCTGGCTATACTGCGTCACTTCAGGAATGAGCAGTTTTAATGAATACCCAGGGCCCCGCAAACCACAATATTAAATTTCTGGTGCAAAAGGATTTCAGCGAACATCTTTCTGCTACGTGGAGTGGAACGAATGCACTGCATGGTAAGTATGGGAGGCTACACATGTCGCGATATTCAAAATCTGATAGACAACAGCTATAAGAAAAGAAGCAAAACCAACGTTCCCACAAGCCTGTTGAAGCAGACAAGAGACAACAACTCCTGTCGAAAATTTGCAGGACACTGTAGACGAGTAAAGTGCCTGTTGTAAATTAGAGCATCCTTTTCTTTGTTCTAAAAATTTTCCAAAATCATCGTCTCCTCTTCGTATATCCACCAGCTAATGATGCAACTTGAAATATTGAGGTATGCCAACCTTTTTAACTAGCTGGTGAGCATTTAACCATAAACTATAATTCTCATTCATAGAATCACTCCTCGCTGTGTTAACTGGTGGGAAGTCCTTCTTACCTGTCTGACCAATCGGCACCCTTTATTTCACTGTTTCCATACAATTTTTCCTTAGTTTATGCAATTTTTGACGTCGTTTCCGCTGCCCGCAGCATGTCCCGTTCCCCTCCATCCCACGTCCTCCTCCATGCCTACTACCCATTGTCTCTCTTGCCGTCGTTAAGGCAACTCGAGTCGGTTTTCTGGATTGTTGCGTAATTTGCGAGTGTTAAAGCCTTTAAATAGTGTGGTGTAGTCATGCCAAAGGACAACAAGCTGAAATCAAGGGCAATGTGAGTGGATTATTCGGCGGATGTTGGGTATGGCGATGTTCTTGGAGTGGATGGAGCGAGAAAGCAGACGAACGTAAATCAAGATGGCGACGTTAGGCCTAACGTCAAGTTGGGAAACATACCCGCAACGCCAGCCAGTCCATAGGGCAGCTTGGCCGAGTCCATTTCGGGTTTGACGGCGATTATCAGTAAGGAAATGGAGGAGGCATTTCGGCAAATGATGCTGAGCAGTCATTTTCATAATTCGAGAATTGAAAATGATCCGGACAAAAGTGGTCCGAGGCGTAATGAATACTGTCAAAGGGACGAGGCGAATTGGTGCGATTTTCCGAGCCGTGCATACCGTCATGAGGACGAGGCATATATGTACCCGAGTAATTCCGCCCAGGGGTGAGGCGAGGCGTATTTGGAACGTGAAGTGGATGTTTGGTATAATTATTATTTTAGTAATTGTAATAAAGGGCGGCGACAGGAGCCGCAAACGGGTACTCAGGCTCGAGGCGTGGATTGGAACGACGCCGATTATGATGGCGAGTGGCGTGAGCCATTAGATATGGCGAATAATTGGAACAGTGGTGGTTTCTTGGAGAGTGGTGCTGGAATCGGGGACGATCCACTGCATGCATTGGAAGGAGCAACACCGGCTGCGTGTCAGAGTGTCAACTTGGGTGGTAAAACGTCATTGCCCGAGGCAGTGGAACAAAAACGTCCGGTATGGATGATGGAGCCAGGCGTCAGGCAGTGGTGGTCCCAACACAAGGATGTTTGATTGACACCAACGGATCGTGAATCTATTTCGGACAGGTATGTGGTAGACAGCTTGGTGCAAAAATAATGTGGGCTACCGCGCACGCCATTAGTGACGAGGGACGCTGAAGTTTGTAGACATGGCCATGGCAAAAATGCAAAGAAACTTTGTATTAGTACTGTTCCCCCTTTCTGCGGGCGCTTCAATTGTGCGCAGTGGAACCGATCGACGTGACGTCCATGTAGAAATCACAGCTATCACAGGTTATCGTGGACGCCACAACCCTGCAAATCCAGGTGTTGTTGTCAGGGAACGAGATACGACGGAACCGTTTACAGTTGACATATGCGGAAGAGCTCAGCGTACCTTGTCCTTGTCAGAACTATTTAGGGTGCCACTGAATGACTTGCTGCTTCAGGTACAACAAGAAGTGGCAGCTGTGCGTAAGGCAACCCCTATTCAGAGGAGAGTGGTTTTTCAAGCTCAGCGGCCGTTTCGGAGAGTTGCCCGAGGGGCGCAAGGTGGCCAGGAGATTGGTAGTAGTGCGAGGAGTGGAGTGTCCCCTGCTGGAGCCAGGGTAACGGTAGGGAGGTTTTCTGTTAAAGTTACACCAGCCAGTATGTTGCGAGGAGTGGAATGTGGCGTTTCCCAGGGGAATCGTTGATTGTTGGACTGGAGAGGCACGATAGCAGCGGTGTCGAGGAACAATGTTGCGAGTGAGTTGTCAACACTGGCCCGTGAGATTATGTAAGCGGACGTGGCGGAGTCTTCACGACGACTCTATGAGGGTAAGTGGTACCATTGGGTGCAGTGGTGTGAGGAGCGAGGTCTGCCCCCAAAGGGGCCCAGGTAGAGTGCTGTGTGAATTTCTTAGCAGAGATATATTCCATGGGTTTAGCGCATAGTACTTTGATGGGTTATGTTGCAGCGTTGGGCCGTTACCACCTGAGGTGGGGCAAAGTGCATGACTGCATGTCAGCTCATCCGTTAATTAGACGATTTTTAAAAGGGATGTTCTACCTGCGGCCTCCGGTGCCACGGCTTGTCTGTATGTGGGATCTGGCAGTGGTAGCCAGGCTACTACAGACCTGGCATTCGCCCAGAAGTAAAGACCCTGGCGTTCAAAGTCTGCATGCTGCTGGCAATTAGTGCGGACAATACATCAAGTGAACTGGCAGGCCTTAGCCTGCAAGGTGTGACATTACACCGACCGATGCAGTGTTCGTCGTGTGTCACCATAAAACAGCCAGAGTAGCAGCCCCCTTCCTTTTCCTCCAGCTTCATCGCAACGAGGAAGGGACCTTGGACGCATTGAGATGTCTGCGGTCGTACATCAGGAGGACGGAATCACTGCGAGATGTTGAAGCAAGGAAGACTGGTCACAGGCCGGAACGGCTGTTTCTATCTTACGTACGACCCCACAAACCAGTGTCTTACCAGACGATAGCGAGGTGGCGCTGTGCTACATTACAGGAGAATCGAAGTTCTCAGATTAGAATCCGACGAAGCTATGTTAGCTTAACCTCCCTCCCGTCTCGGTTGAAAGCAATGGGTAGTAGGCATGGAGGAGAAAGTGAGATGGAAGGGAACCGGACGTGACGCGGGCAGCGGGAATGACGTCAGAAATTGCTTAAATTAAGGAAAAATTGTATGCAAATAGTGAAATAAAGGGTGTCGATTGGCCAGACAGGTAAGTGGGACTTCCCACCAGTTAACACAGCTTCGTCGGATTCTACTTCGAGAACTTTGATTCTCCTGCGAGAACAAGTTCTCTGGTAGAATCACCAATTGTCTATGAAGGGCTTTGAAATCCATTTTTTTGAAATAAACTAGAGCAAAAGGCACCCATCTGCCATATTTTTTTTTGCCGATACCGTATTTAAATGTGAATAATGACAATAATAAGAATACATTAAAAAGCTGTACGCATTATAAGTGTAAAAACAGTACCAATATTTTCCAAGATGGCAGGCTTGATGTGAAGAGTTCCCTCCATGTATTTATATCCTTTTTTTTTTTCAAACATTGAAAAATGAAGCCACTGTCCTACTACTTTGAAATATAAAGGTACTGTTTTTATTCATATAATGTGTGGAGTTTTTTCATGTACTCATCTTTGAACACATTTTTTAACCAACGAAATGATGGTATTGCCAAACAAATGAAAAATTCTTTTTAGGCCTAAGTAATCTGAAAAATCTTTAGGTGCGCTAGATTGTTTGTGGTTGTGCTGTTACAAAAGTAAGGTCCATGCTCAAGTCTGTTAGTCGATTCATGGAAACGAGCGACTTCTGGTGGCAGTTGTACATAATTCTTGATGTCTTATTTTTTTAAAGTTAATTTCATGGCTTTCGTTAGACCATTTTTGCTAGGAAATCAACAAACAGTTTTCATCAGCAGACTATCATATAAAATTTGTTTTAAATGGGTTACCAAAAAAATAATAAGAATGACCAAGCTTTGCTTGCTGTAAAATAGGTATTCCATTATAACTTTTTCTTAAATCTGTAATTTGTTTCTTTTTGTTTCAGCACTTGGGTGATGATGTCAAGACTCTTGAAAGTCTGGTTAATGGTTCCCATCCATTTAGCAAAACTCTGGCGTCTGCAAAAAGGCCAATTGTCGTTGTTGGGAGCGCTATTCTTCAACGTGCTGATGGAAGTGCTCTATTCAGTATGGTATCAAAACTTGCTGAATCTTCTCAAGCAAAATGTGACAAACCTTGGAAAGTTTTAAATGTTCTCCATAGGGTAAGTTAAATCAGGCAGCAATGTATTGAGTAAAAACTTTCGATCTCGAGCATAAGAAGCTTGAGGAATCAATCGGACTATTTTCTACGAGAGGCCGTTTGTTGATAATTAGCAGACACCAGTGAAGTGTTTCTTTTTAAAACTTGTGCGTATTTTTCGAGTTTTAAATTACCATTCTAATATTTTTTTTAACAAACTTTGGATCAAGAGTGTTAAACTTTTAATCCGTTTTAAACAGTTCAGCCCTGACCTACAAAAATTATACCTTCCTGTAGAAGAATTAAGTAAAGTTCTGTCCACAAACTGAGATTTAGTAAGCTTATAACTTTTCCCTTTATAATAAATTTACATTGTAGGTTTTTTAGACTGCAGGTTGGTGTAATTATCTTGTAAACCATGCTAGGTATTTACTATTAATTATGTTTCCTGCTATTTCTTTTAGTGCATAAATAAATACAGATGCAAACCCATTTCTGTTTCCTTTTGCACTTAAATGTCAGAGTTCCTGAGCAGGAATAGACCAAATGCTGAAGTTCTACTACACTAAGCTACCGTGTCAGTATGGCTTGGCCAGAGAACGAAACCATATTCAAGGCTAATCTACAGCTAATTGCAAGGGTATTTGCAGTCATTTAGCAAACTTACCTTTTATATTACCGAATTTTGCCAGATGGGAATGTTGGCATCATCGTGTTCTTAATTTTGTTTCTAATATTTACTACGATTTTTAAAAATGTCACATCGCTTACTTTGAAAATTCGAGTCCATGTTTACATTTTGTACGCTTAGATTTCAAAGTAAAGGATATTTACTGTTCCAATATCTTTGCAAATTTTCGACAGTTAGGTTTTGATACTTCATGACGCAATTTTTCAAAAGAAACACGGTGGGAAGATCGTCCTAACAAGTACGGAGGGCTACGAGAAATGCCATGTTTGAAATGTTGTGTAGCACAATGATGATTGGGGAACTAAGTTTGAACAATACTGTGCGTGCCTGACAAAGACTGACGACCCTATTTTCGAAAATTCGCTGGATACTGTCTAGGTAATCCCTGTTTTGAAATTGTGTGTTTTCCGAGTGTTTCTTGGGACTAATTTTAGCAAACTTTTTTTTGCAAAAATCTTTTTCTGACTTCTGTTTGCAACTTAACATTTTTATTTTTTTCAAAATCACTTGTCATTTTGTCCCTAGGTAAAGTGGAGTTTATAAAAATTAATTCATCCAAAACAAAAGTGTATACAATTATTGGGGGAGGGGTAAGATACTCTTACATATTGTAAGGTGGGGTTACGCTAAGTGTTACAAAGTGTTTGACAAAAAAAACTAGCAACTGGGAGGTGTTTACTCTGGTTTTCATTCTGCATCTTGAAATTTGGAACACTACCACAAACGGAAACAAAAATAATATTTACTAAACTCTCAGTGAAATTGAAACTCTTAGTCTTGTATTTAACAGTGAACCGAAAATACAGGAATGTTAAGTACAAGACTGGAGTTTTTAGTTTCATCCAAAGTTAAGTGAATATTATTTTTGTTCTTGTTTCTGGAAGTGTAGTCCCCCTTTTTGACATCGGTGTAACACTTACACTGATGTCAAAAAGGGGGTCCGTGAAATGTAAAGCTGCAATCAGTCATGGTCACTTTATTAAGTATTGGAGTGGAAAGGGCAGTAGTTTTAACTTACGTTCTGCCGCTCTTTGGGCGCAAGCATGTAGGGATTTTCCTTCCTTGGGCTCAGGCAACATTGAGTTAAGTAAGTGCTTAGACCGTGTTAATCATGCTTTTTCCTTCTTCATTTAGGTTGCTGGTCAAGTGGCTGCTTTGGATTTGGGCTACAAAGCAGGGGTCGATCATATCCGTAAAACTCCACCTAAAGTTTTATACTTGTTAGGAGCTGATGAAGGTGCTATTAGTAGGGAAGATTTGCCTAGTGGTTGCACTGTCATTTATCAAGGTAAAATTCCAAGATAAGCATTTATGTTTAAAACTACTGTTGAAATACTTTTAATGTAATCATTAAAAAATCTAATCATCTTTACTTGGAATGTTCCGAAATATCTTAGTAAAAAAATGCCACTCTTAATTTAAAAAGTCAACACTATTTAATCGGTGTGCTGCAAATTTGTACAGGCAGATGACGAAAAATTAATTAATTTTTGTCATCTTATCTTCATCAGGCTCCTTTAGAACGTGTTTTCTTTTACTCACATCGTTGCTTTTGCTTGCTTCATTGAGGATGAGTTTTCAGCTAGGGAGGTCTCTTAACTGCTGCATGCATTAGGCCTCTCCAGTCGTCATGCCGTTTTTTCAGGGAGGTGTTGGCCAAACCATCAACTTGTCAGGAACTCTATCGATGGAAATAACAGTTCCCAAAGGAACCTCCTCACTCATAAATTACAAAACGACTCGAAAGGCTTAATGCATACAGCAGGCACAAGACACGACTAGTTTGAAACACACCCTTTAAAAATACGTATACACATTTTACTCAGAAAATCGTTGGACCAAAACAAATTCTACCGATTTTCGAATTTTCGACAGGCTGCCATGACTAAAATGGAAAAAGTATAGTCCTCCTGTCTTCGTCTGGCCACCACAAGAAGCTTATTTAGATTGTTTGAAGTGCATCGATGGTTGTGCAAATGACAGACGACTAGGACGCGTCTCAGGCACGTAGCCTCCCGTATTTACGAGGTGTCATTCGCTGTTTCTCACCATGCCACGTTTTTCGTAAGGCTTTCGCCCAGTTCTCTACTGATGGGATGCTGGATTGCAGGGTTCGGCGGGCCTTGTATTTTCATAAGCACTGAACCTCAGGACACTTAATGCTAGATTGCCAGGGATTCGAGGCCCCTCAAATGTATGTGTCTTCTGGAATTTGACTCTAGGAGTGTTTGTGTGCGGCTCCCGGCTATCTTGTACTGCATGTCCATCACATGTGTGGCAATACTGCTCGTCTACCTGGTTTCTGGTGTCAGCCACGTGTTGACTCGCTCTCGTGGACACCTTTTCTAGTCTCTCCAATATAAATGGTTGGGGATTCCTCATATTCACTCCACCTGATACACAGCCTCTGGTGTGTTGTCGTTTTTCAGCTCGTCTTCCATATCCTTCTTTTCTTGTGAGCGGTATCACTTGTCACTTCTTTTCTATTTTTCAAAAACATGCCAAACCCACATTTTTTAAACTCGTGTTGTAGACCATCACTCACTCCATCAAGGTAGGTTACTCCCACTCATCTCACGTCTGGTACTCTGTCAGTGGTCTTATCTTTTTCTCGTGCTCCCGCATCACTTCTTTCTTCGGCCTCCTCCTTTCCAATCGCTCGGGCTTCTTTCATCAATCGATTTAGTAATCTCGCTGGATACTTCAGTTCAACGAACCTTCTTTTGGCGAACTAAAGATTCTTGGCAGTCTCACTCGTGCTCGAGTGTCGCACAACTCTGATGAATTCATTATTGGTCACGTTCATCAATTGCCCCTCGGGTGGCCAGAGTTATGTAGCAACCCTCTGGCAGTTGTTGTCGGCTTCGAGTATGGAGAGAAAATAATGGTGCCTTCAGTCTGTCGCTGTATTTGAATATCAAGAAAGGGAATCTCTCCTCCTCTATCATGCTCACAAGTGAATGGTAGGTCCTGTGCCATCCATTCAGGTGCTCAGTGCTTATGAATATACAAGGTCCCTCGAACCCTTCAATCCAGCACCTCATCTGCAGAGAACTGGGCGAACACGCTACGAAAAAGTGGCATGGTGAGAAGCCATTGTGTAAATCAGGAGGCTACGTGCCAGAGTCACGCCCTAGTTGTCTATTCCCACAACGAGCGGGACCGTCCCCCCCACGTTTTCAAACTGAGTGGTTCGTTTCCCCCACGAAATAAGCTGCAAAGCTGTATGTGAGTATCTATTTATCACACTTACCACGTCGGGTTTGAAACAAGAAAATGTACTTTCGTTTTCCCCAATTGCATGAATCAGGTCATCAAATATTATGAGTCATCAGTTCCTAATACAGGGGAGTAATGAAGTTAAGAATTTAAGTTGCAAGGCCAAGTCACAAAGATGACGGATTAACGGTAAATGGAGGATGTAAGCATATCACTCCGCTGTAGCAAAACAGGTATTTTTAATTCTATCAAAATTTTAATTTAAAGTAACACAATTTTATGGTAAAAAAAATGAACACACAAACAACTGAAGCATATAAATTTCATTATTAGTCGCTTATACATCTAAACTTTATTTACTGTCTATTAATTCGAACTACTTTCCGACTGTGTTTGCGTAACCCTACTCGGTATGTAGTGCTAATGAGGCTTTTTTCCACTTCCGCCGATGTAGTGAAAATGTAATTTAGTGTGAAACTAGTCAAAACAGGAAGAGCACAGAGCTAAACGAAAGGTAAAGGAGTGTCCGATTTCAAATTACTTTGTTTGATTGTCAACGAAACGCCAACTGAAGTCACCTGGTGGTTAGTTTGTTCTTGCTATGGTTATAGCCGAAATGTCAGATAAATTTGTACAGAACAAAACTTATTAAGCTTCCTTCCAAATTTTCGTCAGTTGAAGTCTATACCAATTAACTCTATAAAAACCGAGCAAAGAATCAAAATTGAAGACTAAGTTGCCGGTTTGATTTGCTAGTTGCTCTTTTCCTCTTTTTCAGTTCTCAGTTAATTCGGGAACGTCAGCTAAATCTTCCACCATTTGAAAAGTAAGCAACAATACTTTTCAAACCTAAATTTTCAGTGTTAGCTAGCGGTAATTTAATAATATTAAAAAAAAAATTAAATCAGAGAATTTAATTTGTGAATAAAATGTATAAAAAAAACGGAATTTTGGTAACAATTAGGTTTTTACGACCTCTCATGCTAAAGAATTTTTATGAAAAGCATCCGAAATTTGCTAAACAATGGGTTTCAAGCGTGTCTCGGAAATCCGAAAATAGATTCTCAAATAGCGTAAAATGCTTCAGCTCCGGACCCCGGTGTGGGAGCTTAGCGCTCCCACTGACCCCCATAGCTGGATTCACCGGGCTTCTGCTAACGTAGCATATATTTTAACAGTAAATTTTCATCCTCCCCTTCACACACTGCAGTTGGTTGGCGCTACTACTATGCCCCCCCCCCCCCCAACTTTAGAAAAATCGACGCCCTTGAATCCAACCCGTGTCGTGCCTAATCAAGTACCTTCCCCGTTGGATCTTGTACTTACTTCCAGCGACTGTTCTATTCCTACCATTAGACATTGGACCCCTCTAGGGAATACTGACCACAATATCCTTACATGGGACGTCCTCAGTGCCCCACGTACTGAGAAAAAAAACTTGGCAAATTACAACTACAAGAAAGGGAAATTCACAGAGATGAATATTGCTCTAGCTGAAATGGACTGGCAGTACTCCTTTGCTGTTAAAACAGTTGACGAGTGCTGGGAACACCTTAAGAGCCGTATCACTCAGCTGACTGAGCTTTATACTCCAAAACAAAGAACAAACAACCGTCGCCAACCTCTGCCTCGACATATTGTTGAAGCATTGAAAGAGAAAAACTGTCTGTGGAGAATTTATAAAGTACAAAAGACGCTAGAATCCTTTAACACCTTTCGCAGGTTTCGAAACAGTCTTATAGAAACCCTTAGACGTCACAAGTTAGAAAAGTGTAAAGCCCTGCTTCATGACGACAAAAGAAACTCCACAGCAGTGTTTGGTTTCATTTACCGCCAAAGGAATGCGAGACCACAACTCAGCCCCTTGACCATCGAGGGCTCTGTTATTAATGCACCTGTTGACAAGGCAAATGCCCTCAACAAAACTTTTACTAAAATTCCTGAAACAGTATCTGACCCTGTTCTGCTTCCAGGTCCTTCACGTTGTGACTTCGTCCCTTTGAAAAAAAAATCGAGGACTTGTTACAAAATCTCAATGTTCACAAAGCTGCTGGCCCTGATGGAATTTCACCTTGTGTTTTAAAATACTGCTGCCAGCCTATTGCTAAGGCTTTTTATGTGATTGTGAGTTTATGCCTCCAACAAGGAGTTGTTCCAGAGGACTGGAATTTGGATAATAGTAGTCCAATCCACAAGAAAGGCTCCAAGACTGATCCAGCCAACTATAGGCTTATAAGCCTAACTTGTGTTGCTGCAAAGGTCTGTGAAAGGGCTGTTAAGAATCTGGTCGATGAGGAATTCGAAGAACTTGTTTTACTGACCCAGATCAGTATGGATTTGCTAAAGGTAAATCTTGCACTGCAAACCTTTTGGAAGCACGTAATGTATGGCCTGATCTTGCTGACAAGGGTGTATCAGTTGATGTTGTCTAGACTGTTATCAGTGATGCCTTTGGAAGCATTGATTACGAAGCCCTCATTAACATTCTGTTGGATATTGGTTTGTCTTCAGAAATTGTCAATTATATTATCGATTTTTTTCTCTGGACGCAAAGAAAGAGTTGTTGTAGATGGTTACCATTCTGACTGACTGGAAGTGAAAATTGGACTTGCTCAAGGTACTGTACTGAGACCAAAGATTTGTGCACTTTACACGAACCAAGTCGCACAAAATATTTTATTCAGTGCTACTAAATTTGCGGATGATAATAAAATTATATAAAGTTATCTCTACCATCATGGACCATGCTATTCTTCAGGGCGATATTTGCACACTTGAAGCCAATTGCAAAGCCCTGAAACTAAAACTTAATTCTACTAAATGCCATGTTCTGCACATTGGCTTTAATAACCCAAGATATAACTATTCGATTAATGGTGAAACCTTAACACACTGTCACTGAAGAAACGGATCTAGGAATTTGGGTCAACGAGACCTTAAGCGTTTCTAAACAGTGTGCAACTGCTGCTGCTAGTGCCTTTAGGGCAATAGGACAGATTGGTAGGAGTCTACCAAAACTTGTTACCGACTCTTTCAATCTCCTTTACAAGGGAATTATTCGGCCGAATGTTGAATAAGCAAACTTGTGCTGGTTGCCATGGCTACAAAAGGATACAGAGCTGCTACTTTAAAATTGTTTGACAGAAGTACCGAAGAAAAATATTTCGAGCTGTGCACTGGAAACAAGACAATGGGACATCAACTCAAGATTATGAAGCCTTCTGTTCGAATGGATGTCCGAAAGAACTTCTCTGTTAAGACTATTAACGACTGGAACTGTCTGGATTGCAAAATCATTAGTAACTGGAGCTGTAGGCACCTTCAAAAATCGCCTTGACAAATATGTATTCCACCCATAAGTTTCTTGTGGCTGCCGGCAACAAGCTTAAGCTTTTAGCTTTCACTATACTATATATAATAACAATTACTACAAAATTCATGCCACAAACTAGGGTCTAAATAAATATCACAAATTTAGGTTTTCCATTTAGTGATACGAGTTAAA
>JAHWFP010123468.1:0-12271 GCA_023313725.1 Lithobius niger | reverse complement strand
GTGTGGCTTCCTACGTTTACTCTTGCACGGAATTGCATAAAAGTTGGTGTAAAGTTTGGAAAAGTTGCTACTACTATATGGCCAAGTTTGGTCGAATATATTGAATAGAAACGGAGAAATTAATATTTTTAGTTTTACTGGAGAGAGGACTTCAATCATATATATACACGGCTATCGCCGTGTATGATTCATAATAATGATGTTGCATAATAACAATGTTTAAAACAATGTAAAACAATCAATCTGGAGGTTTAGAGCTCCCTAGCCCCTGAACTACTTCACCAATAAGAAAAGACCTTATGGAAAGGGCACATCTACCGAGCAATACCTGTAAAATGAGCTAAGAACTAGCTTTCTAGGACAAATAGTTGATCTGTAGAGAGCGTAGTAGAAACGTGTCGTGCCAACAAGAAGTCCAACAAGCAAAAAATGAAAATCACGATTCCAGCTAAAGTCAAGATCTCCGATGTGCCAAATG
This sequence comes from Lithobius niger, assembly GCA_023313725.1. Taxonomy (NCBI): domain Eukaryota; kingdom Metazoa; phylum Arthropoda; class Chilopoda; order Lithobiomorpha; family Lithobiidae; genus Lithobius; species Lithobius niger. Next base: position 11,793 of record JAHWFP010123468.1, on the reverse strand, counting down.
AAAAGTTAATAAAAGTTGGAACACATGTTCACCAAGTCAAACAAAGCTTATGTGCTAAATTTGAGTGGAAAATATTGAAAGACAACAGAGAAATTAAGCATAGAAATTTCAGCTTTAACATGGGAGGTTGGGATCAAACCTTACAATAAAGGCTCCGGTGCGGCTTCAACGTCTAGACTTACATTTCCTATGGTGGCGTCTGATGCGCGGAAACCCACTCGCACTCGATCAAATCTTCACCTCCAAGTATGGTGGCCCAGATCCTGCACATCTTTTCACCAGGTATGTACCATGTAACATCCACAAGAGGCCACTCACTTAAATTAACTAAACCCACTATCCATAAAAATCAAGCAAACGGTTTCTTTTCTTTCAGCCTTATTTCCCATTGGAACGTGCTGCCTGAATTCGTTGTGGCCGCCTCGAGCCCAAATACTTTCAAAAACAGATTGGATAATTATGTTGCTGAAAATACCATTTGAAGATTTTTCAACACTGGTGGATCGTAATCAGGGTGTTTTCCCCTCCCCTCATTTTTTTTGGTTGATTATTTCTTAGATTTGACGTTGAGCATGAGTTTTTCGTGTTTATATTATAATATTCCCTTACTATTAAAAATACAGCCAGGTTCCCTTCTCGTTTGTGGTCGCACGTTTCCAAACTTATGTACCGATAAATTTTCTTGTATACTGTCTATTGTTAATGTTTGGTATTTTGTAAATATTGTGGTATTATTTTTGGCAGATTTCGTTGCACAGACTATATTACCAAAATCTATGAGGTTGCTATTATGGTTGCTCGTTCGGCAACTTGTGTTTCTATGAATTTCTGAATTATATACAGTACAAATTAATTTTCTTAATATATTTATATGTAATTTTATTTTTATTTTTTATTTTTGCCCAGTACGCACAATATCATTATTTTATCATACAAATTTACTACGAAGCCTGTATGGCGCTGTAGCTATTTTTTTTTTTTTTGTAATAAAGTAAAGTAAGTCCAGAGTCTACAACGGATGTTCGTTTAGATGAGCGCTGAAAACGAAGAAAAATCTTGCAACGAAATTCAAGTTAGCTGCACTGAACGGTCTAGGAGGCAAAGCCATCATTTCACTACTTTTACTCTCAAACGGATGTCCTGGTCAGTGAAATTGAGGTTGGCCGGACAACTTAGCCCGCCCACCTACTTATACTTTACGCTCTCCTTACTGTCCAGTAATTGACCACTTCTTGACTCACTCCATTCCGACCAGTTTATTTGAAGCAACTTATATGCCTGTGCTACTTTTCTTGGCCTTTTCTAATAAGACAGGGAAATCCGTATGGGTAATATTTTGGTCCTGGCGCTGGCCGTTTTATGGCATTGTGCCAATTCTGATGACGTTTCACAGCTGTGTTTAGAAATCCTATCGGGAACGTACAAGCATTTTTAAGAGAATTGAACTGCCTTTATACGTTAAACTGCAAATACAAGATGCAAAGTGTCTGCAAAATTGGTCGTCGAGGAGCAGGTTGATATTCGTTGCCTGTTACCAAAACAAAATATAATACTAATAAATAAATAAGTTATTCACTCACGCATACATTCATGAAAAGACAATGTTAACCAAAAACAATAAATTGTAAACAAAAATACCCGCCTAGTTTCAGCCATTGAACGTCTCTGATATCAAAAACGAGCCAAGTTTCCAATCATCAGACATATAAAACGCAACTTAAAAACTTGGCGCATTGGCTGTTATTTTTTTTACTTGAATAGTTCGGCTAAGTCTTATTTTTTCGAATCTACATATATAATAGGCAGCAGGCGGCCAAATCACCGGCCACGCCATTCCGTCGTACAATCAAGTACCCCTCCCTGTAGTGCCATCTGTTAACGGGATTCGCCTTCAAATTCGGGTTGGGACACTTTTCCAACGTCTTCGAACAGATGGCGCCACTTACCAAACCTGCCATATCGCCGTCTATTGATGGCCTTGGACTACAAGTTCGGGTTATAACACTTTTTCCAAGGTCTTCGAAGAGATGGCGCCACTTACCAGACCAGCCCCACCGTTTTTGGGTTCGTTTTTTGGTATTGTTGTGGTGCCAAAGCCGCCAACAAAGTGTTAGTCACGTGGACTGTGCCATTGTCGGCGTTTGAGCTAAAAAAAAAAAAAAACAACCACTGTCTAGTAAAGCAGACAACTTTAAACCAAACGACGATTGGTTCTTGGGGCCTCGAAATTGGCAGCTTGATACGATGGAAAGGCGCATTTATTTCCTAAATGTTCACTTCCATAAAGGAGTTGAATTGTTTTTAAGTGATCGGCAACAATCATTGCTTGCAACAATGTATCGCCATGCACGGTACCGAGGTGAATTGTTTCAAAGGATTAACTTAAACATAGGGCTACTTGCTTACTGAATGCTGGATTTCTCAGGGCTTTTTTAGCCTTCAGGCAAATATACGCATGCGAGTTTTCCGGGGCTGCACCAAAGGGAAACTGTCACGGGGCGGCGTTCTTGGGGGGGTGCGGGAGAGGGTGCCAGGGCAAGTGTGCACGCTAGCAAGTGGGCACGCTACCGAATTGAATTGTTTCAAAGGATTACCTTAAACATGGGATTACTTGCTTACTGAATGCTGGATTTCTTAGTGATAGTGGTTTTTTTTAGCCTTCAGTCAAACACACGCCAGCGACTTTTCCGGGGCTGCACCAAAGGGAGAATGTCACGGGGCGACGTTTTCGGGAAGGGGGAGCAGGGATGTGTGTGGTGGGTAGGGGGGGGGTGCGGGGAGTGCGCAGCATGCGCACGGGCACAACTAGTAAATATATATTATACACAATGAATTTTATCGAAATAATGTTAAAGATTCTTTGTTTCAATATCTTTTGTTTGAATTACGTATATTCAATCCACCCAAAACCAAAGCTGGTGTAAAAAACCGCCAAGTTTCCAAGAAAGATCGGCCTTTGAAGATAGTGATATCATTCCACCAGGGAAAGGCCACCAAGGTTAATCCTACTAGCCAAGTTAATCGCACGGACTAAAAGTGCGAAAGTTAAATGAAAACTAGAACATTGCTACTCGCGGTAGCAATCTTCAAGTTTTCATTTAACGTCCAAAGTATTATTCGGTGCGATTAAGTTGTCCAACAGGATTAACCCTGGCGGCCTTTCCCTGGTTCAATGATATCACTACCTTCAAAGGCAGATCCTTCTTGGAAACTTGGCGGTTTTTTACACCAGTTTTGGTTTTGAGTGAATATCACAACTTTCATAGGACTGTGAACGTACAAAAGGTTGCAGCGTCTTATCTTCATCTGTACATTTTTTCTGGAGGAATTTTACATCTATAAATTTTCACATTGATAATTTTCAAATTTACCATTGCCAATTAGCCGTTCCATTTACCAAATTGACATGGCTTAGTTTATTGTACGACCATTCTTCACATGCTTAAGTTTCTTGAATCCCAATTTTGCAGACACTGGCTAACAATCGCTGATTTCGTTCGCATAGCTCACTCAATCAGCACATGCCCTTTATAGTTGTTTTGTTTATCCCAGCATCTTCCTCTTACTTTTTCAAGATTTTGGTAGCATTAGGATCTATTCTCGACACGATAAGCTATGCTTAGTTGCTTGCAGTTGATAGACACATGTAACTTACGAATGTGAACACACAAAAAGTCAGCGCACCATCTTATATTCCGCTCTACTTTTTTTTTTTCGTTTTCTTTCTTCGTTCACTTTTAGTCACGCAAAAACACCCGAAGGTCACTGTTACTAAAACAGCAGAAGGCGAAGATTTATTTTTTGGTTATTAGCAAAATCCCCGCTTGTTCATGCATGCTTGTATTGTTGCGTAACCATTATCTAACGTGCATCCCTTTATTCTTACGCAATCCACGGCAACGTAAATGTTTGATTAGTTTTGTCCTTCGTTACAGTTCAGTTTTTAGTTCGTCCAGGCTTTAACAATAAATCTAAAGACCAGTGTTGATTGTTCAAGCCATTGTTGCTTAAAATATTTGGTTGCAACTTGGAAAAGAAACGAAATTTAAATTTCCTGGTGGCGAATTTCAAAACCTTCCCACGCATTTGTCCTGACCCCTACAACCCGGAAACCAGCAAAAGGACCATGTTCAGATTACCATGCATCCGTGTGCAAATGTTTAGCTACATAGGCCGACTCAATTTTGAGCTAGCAATGAGCCAAAAGTCTATGGGATTTAACATGGGGAAAAAATTATTAGCTAGCTAGACAGCATCATTAAAACAACGTTATTGATGCGTCATTTTCTCTATGATTGGTGGACACTCATCCTTTAAATTTTAGTTTTTCTTCATCTCTGCCCCTTTCCCTTACATTTACCACAATTTGAAAGATGTAGGCCGCATTGGGATTTATCCTCAATATGCCAAAATATGCTTTCAGTTACTTACAGTTAACAGACACATGTCTGCTCGTGAGGCAGCCTTTTTATCAACAATTAATCTTTTAACAATCGGATGTCTACAATGGGATGATCTACTGTTACTTGGCGGCGACACACTAGCGTGTGTCTAGATTTACAATAATTTTTTACAACTCTGATGGTGGCGTTTTGTTGAACTACTGCAGACTAGCACGCTATACTGTAAACTATAGCTTTTAGTGTGGCGTCTAACGCAGTATTATTTGTGAAACCTTCCTGACGTTACGAAAATCGGAACCTCCGCGATTTGCTAGTGAGTTTTTTTTTTCTTAACCGAGAGCAGACTGATTGTCGGAGTGACCGATTGATCGTTTCCACTTTGATGTTGTGTTTTTTCGCTTCGTGTGCGCGAAACAATAATGACAACAATTACAACAACAATGAACTAGCGCTTATCTTGATTTTATTTATTTTATTTATTTATACTACGAGAGCTCTATACAGGCCTTACCCATTGCGCTCTACTCTAAACTAAGAACTAAAACTAACTAAACAAAGTGCACTAACCTTGCCATAAAACCACACAGAAACCACAGATCCAACCCCAATCAACCCAACCAAAACCAACCCAAGCCAACCAAAGCCAACCCAACCCAACCCAACCCGATCCTAAGTAGGACAAACACTGAGCGGCTGGCAAAGAAAAACCAGAAATCACCATGGTCCCAACCGACCAGTCGACCGGCAGAAGGCCACAATACCCCTTTGTGCATTTCGAACAACGTGACGTTGGGCAGAGAACCCCAGAGCCCTCACCAGAGACGTCTCTTTAACCAACACTGGGTGGACACGGAAACCCGCCCACAAAGGGCAGAAGAAAAGAAAATGCTCCACTGACTCTTTGCCGGTGTTACACATACAAATTGGTGACTCACACCAACCAAGTCGGAACATGTGACTCCGCAGCAGGATATGACCTGTACGGAGTCTGGTCAGAAGACTCGCATCACGCCACGGCAGACAATCCAAAAAGGACGGCCCTGTAACCGATGGGTGGAGATCAAACAGACGCCTGCCCGTAGACCCGGACTCCCATGCAGACTGCCAAGCCTGGCCTGCAAGCAAGGACAGAACAGGCCGCAGATCCTTGTGAAGCACTGGACAATGCACAGCATTCACCCTCGCAAGATAGCCCTGCCTTGCAAGTCCATCGGCTACCTCATTTCCAAAAACAGAGGAGTGGCCAGGCACCCACTGCACCTTGACAACCACCCCGCGTTGGAGGGCTGCCACAAGTTTACTCCCAATTTCAATGGCAATGGGGTGCTCCACTCGTAACGTAGTGAACGAACGCCGGAGAAACGCAATAGCTGAGGCAGAATCCGAGAAAACCACAAAGGCCGGTAGGCTAAGGTCCAAACCCTCCTCAATCGCAATCGATAAAGCCACCAGCTCAGCCACGAACGCAGAAGGCAGGCCACGAAGAAAGTAACTACGTTCTAGGTGCAACTGTTGCACAAAGACCCCTGCACCCCCCTCCCAATGCTCCCTGTGGAACGACGCGTCACAAAAGATGCTCACAGCATCTGGAATGGGAGGAGCCTCCCAAACCATTGCAAGTTGATCGCACCAAGCCCAAGGACGGAATGCCCTATCTTGATGCTGGTTGTGCATCTTTGGTCTTCCAAACGAGAGGCTTGCAACGCGCCAAGTTTTAAAGTTGCGTTGTATTTCTGATGAGTTATCTTTAGAAATTAAATTGACTTCCTGACCACTAGTAGCTAGCTAGCCAACTCGCTAGTTACCTAGCCAGTCAGAAAATCAACGATCTTTGGTAGCAATTTTTTCCTAGAAAGAGCCGTCCGACGAATCAAAACCGTTGCCCTATATTATAGGGACGTAATGCCCGATTGTCCAACAGATTTGCAGCAGTTTTTGTCGCATGCAAGTATTTTATCCAGCTGCTCGTTGTAGTCTATAAAACTTTTGCTTCAGAAAAAAACTACATGCATACGCTTTCCGCCTTCATGCAACAACAACAATACAACAACAATGAAACAACAACTTGGCGGCGAAGCGCTAGCGCGTGTCTTGTTACAATTGATTGATTGATTAATTGATATTTTATTGAGCTTATTGGGCTTTACACCATTCGCTCACTGTACTAAGTGGTAACTTAACCTACTTAACCTACTTTGGTTACAATTTATCAGTTTAAATGTAATAATTGCCCGCCGTGCCAAGTCAATTTAAATCAAGGACCACGCTAGTGGTCGGCCCGCCAAGTTCAATTTTCACACTTCATTGTAAGAAAGTCATTGTTCAATTCCAGAATTGTTGCATGGCGGCCACTTGCATTGGTATTTTAACAGAAACCATAGCCGTGCGTATTTCTTGATGGTGAAGATAAATACCTATGCGGCGAAACAGCTTGAAAATTGTTGAAAATGGGCGACGGTCTTTGTGCCCTGGCAAGCAATAAGTTGTATTTGAATCAAGTGCAGAAATTGTTTCAATGTGATAAAAGTGCGTGAAGATCGTTGATTTCAGCTGACTAATGACCACTAATTCCGCTCATATAAAATAATTTATATGAAAGATACGTATGAAATTTGGTATACAACACCCTTTTAACTCCAGTAGGTGCCACTTTTATGGTTTGACGTTTGGGGAGGCATTAACTAAAAAGATTGCAATCATTTGTAATGCTATTTTTCTATATGTTGGGAAAACGACACCGGCGACCAAGATAAGCACCACTCTTTATTTATTTATTTATTAGAACATAGAAGAGCTGAAGCTGTAACAATGCAAACGGACTACCAGAAATATCGGCAACATGAACATTGTCGATAAAATGAACGCGCTGCGGGCCTTTAAGCTCTCCATAAATCCGCAATTCCGAAATCCGCGATACTTATTGTTGATGGTTGAATTCAAATCAGGCACTGATAAAAGGGCGTAAGGCTTCGTTCGGGCCAGGACCCTTCAATAAAATGCAAATTCCAATTCCAATCAGGCAAACGCTTTAAGTTATATCATTGTAGTCCTCACTCCTAGCAAAACTAAAATAAATTAATATCTCCGTTCCTACTCCATATTTTTCGACCAAATTAGGCTACATAACTGGGCACTGGCCAAACAAGGTGCCACCAAAAAAAAATAAAAATACATAGTATCAGATAGTGCTAGATGTTAAAGTTATGCAGACTTTCAATGAGTGATAGTGCCACTTTAAGTTGCTAACCCTAACTTTCGTACCCTGCCAACTTCCTAACTTCTGAACTCCCTAACCCTAACTTCCGAACCAGCAAAAGTCACATTCCCAGGGTTAAAGGTGCCGTCTACCATAATTTAGTTCTATGTAGAACTTGGTTTCAACGAGCGAAGGAATGCACAAAGAAATTTCTTTTTACACGACAGACAAGCCACGTGCCTCCTTAATTATTGACTGCAAAGTTGGTTGCGTCCACATGAACCAGAGAGCAAGCGGTCAAGGTAACGATATCCCTGCCACTGGATGGCGCCGATCTAGCGGTTCAAAATCTGCATTTCAAAACAGTCCATATACAGAAAAAAAAAGCGCCCGTGATGTCAGCAGGGTTGAATGCGATATTAAGTTAGCCCCCCCACTTCCGCTCACGTGATGAAAAGTGGGGTTAATGGCGTCACTTCCGTTTTTCATCAATCTGGAGGAGGGTGGAAAAGTGCTTTTTACTACCTTTTTTCTGGCTTCGTCAATCTGGAGGAGGGTGGGAAAGTACTTTTTTCTACATATTATGTATGATACCACTTCCGGTCACGTGATCAAACTGAGGGTAATGATGCACTTCCGGTCACATGATGAAAAGTAGGGGTAATGACGTCACTCCCAGTTTTCGTCAATCTGGAGGAGGGTGGAAAAGTACCTTTTACTACCTTTTTCTGGTTTTCGTCAATCTGGAGGAGGGTGGGAAAGTGCCTTTGTTACTTTTTTCGTGTTTAGGTCATATACAAACATACACACCCCACTTTCAGTCACGTGATAAAAGTTGGGGTAATGACGTCACTTCCAGTCACGTTATCAAAGTGGGGGTAATGACATGGTGACATACAGTGTAAATGCTTCATTATATCCACCCAGCTTTAGGCGTGTTGGTAATGCGGGAAATTGGTGTTTCCTTTCAGATTTTGCATTTTTTTTATCATTCCAAATATATTCCTTTTGAAAGAGACCACATCATGGATTCCTGCTCAATTATTCTCACCTGGCAAAGACTCTGATTTGAGAATAAATCTAAACACGCCGAATCATTTAGACTGAAAAAAGTTACGAATTGGCTCTGCTTAATTTACCAGTACACACAACATTACCTCAAAAAATAATGAAATCAAGTACACAACCGATGCTAGTAGCAGAAAGTGCTGGTTAATCTGGGTGCTTACGAAATAGAGGATTTGAATAAATTTCTGAAATCGGCGATAGATGCAAATTGTCACAACAAGGAAGCTATTACAATTCTTCCGAATCTAAACACTTTACGAACCGACTTGATAATTACCGATCCGAAATACGGAATATCCTTTACGGGTGACAAGAGTCTGGCTCCAGTCTTGGGATTTGACTTAGGCAGCTACGTGAGAAGTCGAGAAAGTCAAAACACCGTCGATATTATGAGTACCAACACATTTTTTGTACACGTCGATATCATAGGCAATTCTTACGTAAACAACGATACCCAGCCTACTTTATATTCCTTTATCCCAATTATATTTAATTTATCTCCCAATTACTACCAATTTAATCAGAAATATAAGACTTTGGCTGACGTCTCAGATTAACGAGCCGTTGGATTTAAACGGAGAAACTCTTAACGGCACGACTTCATTTGATATCTAGATATTTAAAAAAAAAAAGGATAAAATGATCGTATTTGGAAAAAAAGGGAAAGGACTCTTTCTTAATCCTAATAATAAAAAAAGAAACGGTTTAACTCTTAAAAACAAAGCTTTCGTCAAATTTATAACAACATCCAGAAAATGAGGGTAGTAGAAGATTACTTAAAAATCAAGGAACCTTTGGTGTACGATTCCTCCGTCGAATCTTACACCTATCACGAATACAATCCAATTGTTGGCACTAATCTCAACAACGTAAATTCAGAAATCCATGTACACGTCGAAACCAAGATTTATTTCTACATGTTGCCAATAGTTACGTACTGATTAAAGGGAGGTTGTTGAAGAACGATGACTCGGCCTACACCGATGCTGACATAGGGGCAATGATTAATAATGCTACCATGTTCCTGTTTTTATAGCCGATGAAATATACATTACCTTTTTTATAGCACTATTTGAGCTTAATTCCCTAGAAGTTTGAAGGTTGGCTTCCTTGCTGGGCTCATAATAGTTCTGCGCATGCGCAAGCTTGGGTCAATCAATATAAGCAGACTGCGCAAGCCGAACCACATCATTTCTCCTAGGGCGCTGACGTTCGTGTGATCACCCTTGAGCTTTCCCGAAGATAGAAGAGGAACGACCCGTAGATTCCCTACGATTGCCTCATGGATACTTTAAGGACCAGTCCCCCGGTGGCATCCAAGGTGGTTGCCGTTTCTCCTCCCGTCGACTCTGCCGGCTCTCAGTCAACAGGTTCCCTACCACTCCGCCGTTTTCACATTTCTCAAGCGGCACCACACAGACATGGATGGAGCCCGTCGACCCGGATCGTCATCCTACGTCCGCCTCGTGATCCGCCATCATCTACTTTCCCTCATCTTGTCTCTACGTTCCCCTCAGACGCAACAGGGCCTTCCGTCCAAGAGGTCTAGCCGCTTCGCGTTCCCGCCCAGTAACTAGACTCGACCTGTCACCACGTTCCCATGCTCAACCGATCCTGCCCTCGCCTGTTACCTCGGTTTCCCTGAGATCCGACTTTCCACATCCACCTAGATTCAGTCCGCCTTGTGCAAATGCTTTACCGGTTCCCTTTTCCGTCTTTCAACGCACGTTCTGTATCGCATCCGCGTCACCGGTTCCCTGTTGCTCTACCAGCATTTCTGCGCCTTTTCTCTCGGTTGCCAGCAACGACCTACTATGCTCTGAAGATTGGGACAACAGAGTTGATGTTACCTACACTCTTCTCGGGGAATCAAATCCCCCTCCTTCCTGCGTCTTGAACCTAGGTCGCTGGTATTAAACGTCTCCCACCGGCACTTAACCCTAAAAGAAAAGGAAAAAAAAGTGGTCCTGCCGATCTCCTGTTCATCCACCGGCTCTCCATCTTGCGCGGACAACATTACCCTGCCGATTCCACGTTCCCATCCTGATGCTTTTTAACAACCTCATCTTCGACACCACCGTTGCTAACTCAAGTACACGAAGACCCTGCCTGTGGGCAGCACTCATCAGGTAATGTGCATACACACCCCTACCACCACAAATCCGACCATGGTTCCCGATTGACTCCACGATTCCCGCTACACCTTGATTCCACCGGTTACCGCCAGTTAGCTGTCATGCCTAGGACGAAGGGCACTCCTAGGGAGGGATCCTCAATCCGCCCTCCACATTTTCGTCCTCACCGGTTCCTTTGACACAACCGGCCTCCGAAGCTGTAGAAGTCTTAGAACTCACTGCAGATCATGAACCTCTGATTCCGAGTTGCCTTTGGGGAATCCCTTTCTTTCAGAACCATCGGGTCTTTTGCAACAGCTTGATATGGTTACCTCTTCACCGGTTCCCTGCAGTCAACCTGCTCCTAATCGTGATCTATGTTCCCTCGGTGAGGAACTCGCTCGTGCTAAGGAAGCTTATGCACGACTCAAATTGCAAGTCAAGACTCATAGGGCTGCAGCTAAGAATGCATCTTCTTCTGCCCGACTCACACCGTTGGACCTGTCTTCACGTTCCTCCCAAAGCATCCACTATGCTCCGCCAAGCGCCAGCGGCCCCCTTTCCAGTTCGCAAGTGCACAATCTCATAGACTAATCCCTTCGCACCTTGCCACCGCAAGTTGCAAGCGCAAGTTGCCACCGGTTGCCAATTACACTTCACAATGGGTGGCTAATGTACCTAAGCGACATTGCCCCGATACAGCCGGACCATCCCATCAGGTTGCCGGTTCCCTTCCTTCAAACGTTGCCATAACATTCCCGGTTACCGGTTGCCAACCCTCTTTCTCTTTATCGTTACCATCTCTGCGATCCCCATCTTATCACGGTTGCCTGCTTCAACCTCCACATCTCATTGCCATCCTATCTGCAAAAAAATAGGGGGGGAGGGGAACGAGTTACCTACCACTTACCTCGCTTATTCTGCTTCAACACGTTCCCTTCGATCCCGACGCGACTCAGACCTACGATTGCAACTTGTCATTATCTCCTGTTCTCACTGCAAGGAGTGTCAC
>JAHWFP010123462.1:0-14095 GCA_023313725.1 Lithobius niger | reverse complement strand
GGATTTACTTTAAAAGCATGTCAGAAACGGAAAACACTTTAAAAAAACCGCACAATTTCAAAAACTGGATACTCATCTTTTTGAGAAATTTTTGAGAAATTGTCCAACATTCCAGCCAACTGTCTTCACCAGGCACAATATGTATCGTTAGAACTCGACTCTACATTATCGAAGCTTGCACAGGTTGAATTTAGCGGCTTTAGTAGCCTCGTATACTCATTGGGCCAATAATTCCACATGCTTGAGTGCCGCTCGCAGAAATCGTTTCTCAACAAGAATGTTGGTATTTAAGGAGCCCTAAGTGTACATGAGATTGGCGTTACGTTTAACATGTTGCAGGATCATAAAGAATTCCAAATCACGAACAGGACGATCGTAGGTTGTACTATTCAAAAACAGTAGGGTGGTAGTTGGCACCCACCCTATGTCATGTTGCATTATCATGCAATGGACTGCAGTGTTATTCTCGTCAACTCTATTTCTGGTGTCAGCCATGTGTTGTTTCACTCTTGTTCGCACACTCTTCCGTGTTTCCGTAACATAAACCTTATCACACCCATTGCATGGTATCCGATACACGCCCTCATGCAAGTTGGGTATTATAAAACCAGAGTGCTACTCAAATCCTCTTTTGCCATTGTCCTTTAGTTCTGTGTGTAAACCAACAATGTCTCACCACCCAGCTTGCCAGGATGGTGACCACTCGTTCATGTGACGTTAGGCCCTTATCATTCTTCAGGTACATAACAAAACCCTGTTTTTGTAGAATTTTCTGATTCGTCTTGCTGACACCTTTAAGGTACGTCAACACCACCCTCCTTGGTGGAAGACTACCTACTGCATGCTGTTCTAGTTCAACATTTTGCACCACCTACCCTGCTGTGGTAATGGCCCATTTAATCTAAACACTCAAGGAGGCCCTGGGGGTTCCCTAGCCTAATGAATCGTCTCTTAGCTTCATAGATGTGTGGACATACGACGTCAAGGCTGCTCAAATGATGAACCAGAATAACAAACTCGTTTTGGCCAATGACTGTTAGCTGGTGCCCTCAGGAAAAAAGGATCCTCTTCTCTGCTAATTACATCTGCAAAATGGAACCTACCCAGAAACTAGACTATATGGTCGAGCGTCTTAAGTACGTGGTGTGTCCTTGTCGAATAAAACTGGCTGATAACCTTTTGAAGTACATGCGGGACATCCATCTAGAAGACGACGAAGTTCTTGTGTTTTTGATGTCTGAAAACTTTTTTCCTGCTTGACACATCGGCTTACCCTCGATATGTTGGGTGGGTCAGCGAGAAGTCTTGAACATCACGGTTAGGAAGTTCCAGCATGGTCGTTCTCACCTCCATCTATGAATTTAAGGGCCAAACATTTTAGCAGAAGAAAGGGTCTCCAGTGAGGTACCCTGCTCCCCGATTGTTGCGAGCTTCCTAGACCGCCTCCTACGAGTGTTGCTGAGCTTCATCGCCTGGACAGTCAAGTGATGAGAATAAAACTGAACCTACATCTGTGTAAGTGCTTCGTTGACTTCGCCCTAGCCATCCTCAAGAAAAGCGAAGTTGAAAAGGGCCTCTAGGTGATTAATAGCTGACGTGCTGATTTGAATTTCATGATGAAGGAGGAGAAGAAGCAAGGCTCTCTACGGCTCTTCAATGTTCCTTTTTCACGGATTGGAAGAGGGACGTGTTGTTTTTCAATCTTACCGAAAGCTAACATCTACCAAGCGTGGGATCCGATTTTCCTCAGGGCACCCATTGTTCCAGCAAAAAGTCATCACCTAAAACAAGTTTGTCATTCGATCACCCTTGACATCACACGTCCACACGTCTATAAAGGTAAGGATCGAGTCATTAGTCTAGATTAACTTCCCAGGGCTCCTGAGTGGTTTGATTAAAAGAGATATCTCCACCAGTAATGTGGAACAAAATGTTGAACAAGAGGTCTTCATCCTAGGAGGCTTGGGGTTGACGTACCTTTATGGAATCAGTGAGAAGATTTCGAAAATCCTTCAAAAACAAGGTTTTGTTATGTATCTGCAGAACGAAAAGCCCTCAAGTCACAGCTCATGAAAAAGAGTGGTCACTGTCCATGCGAACTGGTGGCGAGACTTCGCTTGTTCACACACGGATTTCAAGGACAATGGCAAAGGAGGATTTCAGTAGCACTCTGGTTAAAATACCTAACATGCATGAGGGTGTGTATCGGGTACCATGCAATGAGGTAATGCGGTTAATATTGGGGAAATAAGGAAGAGTATGCAGACAAGAACGAAACAATGCATGGCAGACACCAGGAACAGAGCTGAACGTAATAGCGTCACAGCCTGTTGCATGAAAACACAACATAATAATAGACAGGGAGCGTGCTACCACCCTACTGTGTTTGAACATACCCTATGATCGTCATCTTCGTGATTTGGAATCCCTCGTGATCCAATAACATATTAAAACCAATGCCAATCTCATAAACACGCAGGGCTCCTCAATTACCAACATCCAGTTCGTGCTGAGAAACGATTTCTGTGAGCTGCCCTCTAGCATGTGACTTGATCAGCCCATGTAGTATAGGAGTTGACGAAAACCACTAAATTCAAATGGTGCAAGCATCAACAATGTACAGCACAGCTCCAACAAGACGTTGTGTGCCTGATAAAGATAGGTGGCTGGAATGTTGGTCAATTTTTCGAAAATTCGCAAGATGCAGTTTAGTGTTTAGTTTTTAAAATTGTACGTTCTTTAAAAAACTGTTTTCAGCTTGTAAGTAGAGTTCTACTGCTTTTAGCATAGTAGTAAAAAAAAAGTGCAGATCATGAGCATTAGGTCCTGTCAAGCAAAAAAACTCGACATTAAAATGTGGCTCAGTCACCGAAAACCAAAATTAAATCAAAACCGAAAGTCGGCTGGAAATAATTTTCTAGGCCTTCTCTAATAAAATGATGAAACATTGGTAAGCTCAAATTTTACATTTCTTCACGCTACCCACTTTGTTTGCTGTACTAAATTCGTTAACGTTATTACAGGTAGACAGGTCAGTTGCCAAAACCTTAATTTCACTGGACTAGGCATAAAACAAAACAAATTCAAACTATGCTGTAGATAAGGTAAATGCTACGGAATGAAGGTGGATGGCACTTGAAAGTGATACCATTTCTTAACCATTAATTCTCCCTCCCTCCCCCCTCCCCCCCAAAAAAAGGTGGAAAAGGTCAACCATATTAAGAAGGGTCCCGTCAAGTTTTCATTTAACTTCCAAATTATTATTCGGTGTGAATGTTTTGGTGTGTTGACATCACTATACATTGAATGTCGGAACCCTTCAAAACATGGTGGTCCTTTTTACCAGTTTTGGTTTTTGATATAATACTACTTTTTTTTTTATTTTGTATTAGACTCAAATCAACTAGCCTGCAGATGTTTAACGCGTCAGCAATAGGTTGAATGGCCACTTTCCAATATTTTAATTTGAGAGGCCGAACCATTCTCAACTTGGTGCCCTCTAACCAGTTTTGGGTTTTATTTTAACATTTTGTTCATTTTTCGTGAATTGGCTGTGGTACAATTTCTCTGGCATTACTGGTGAGATTTATCACGACACACTAACGTGTGTCTTGATACGCTCATCAGTACAAAGGTTGTCATTGTCCATACTTTGGCCGTCTAATGAGAGACGATGCCAACAATACAAAAAATGGTTATAACAATACTTTCGTACTAACGCACCCACCCAATCGTTTCCCGATACATCCCCATTCCCTAGCCTGCTAACCAGAAGAGGTACACAGTTCGTATCGTACTGGAGCCATTCGTCCAATTTCATAGCTGGAAGTCTTCTCTCTCTATCTTGGTATCGATGAATATCACCCTATGGGATTTAACATGGGGATGAGCGAACTAGAAGTAGCTAACTAGTAACACGTTTGCAACGTTATTGAGGGTCAGATTTTGCATTGAAAGCCGCGTAGCTGGCATTCCTATAAGAGTTTATTTTTGTCAGGTGGGTCATTGCTCTCAATTTTAACAGAATTTAAGTCTTTGTACCGCATTATTATTTTCGCCCAAGTACCTGAAATGTGCCAAACTATGCTTCAGGATATTAGTTATGGCGCCACACTACAATGGTTTAGGTCCTCGACAATTGCATTAATGTGATCTTTGTTGCCGAACTTGGCGCACCGCACTAGCGTGTATCTAGATTTTTTTAGACATATGTCAAATGAACAACAAGCCTTGCATCATTTCTTGTTTAACTATTAAATCGTAATTCTTGACTCTTAATTCTTAAGAAGTATTTCAAATAAATACAAATCCCAACTAGCTTGCATATTTTATCTTGTTAAACTCATTAGGTGAAGTCTACCAGTACATGGGTCACTTTAATTCTTCATCTTCATGTAAGAATTGTTAGAGCACTGCAAGTGATATAACAATTTCTAAACTCTGTTGGGGCTTCTACTTGAAGCATGCCACGAAGCAACTGGAATGAGCAAAGCGAATGATATGACTAATTCATGAAAATGACTAGTTATTACCTTTGCTATTACTTTTTTTCAGGATTCAACCCACGAGACGTATAAGCAAATGGGCAGTTTTATGCAGGTTTATGCTGATGATGTATTGGTGAAGAGCAATGACAAAGGAAAAGAAAGAGTGCTGACGGAAAATTATGCATTTTTGATGGAGTCTACCACAATTGAATTCATTGTCGATCGTGAGTGCACATTACAAAAAGTAGGACCACCTCTGGACAGTAAAGGATATGGCATGGCTGTTAGAAAAGGTAAGTTAAACTGTGGGGATTTCTGACTCCTGTGGTTTTCGAAACTTTTGTGACTGCAGCTTTCTGTCACACTCTCAGGATGCATGACATGGTCATAGAGAATAAGCAGCATTTGTAATTGTACAGCTATCTTCAGACTTAAGAACCTATTCTTCCATGACTTAATTTTGCATCATCATTAGCTTCAACAACTTAAAAAATGTGCGCAAGTTTCTAATTCTACTTCTAGCACGTCATCAGAGTAATTGACAAAACAGTCTTGAAAATGGCGTACCACTGTGACCCGCAGGTAGGAGTATACAGAAAAAAATTTACCCGTGAAAATGAAGACCATAATACCGCTAATCGGCGGGCGGCACCTGCATTAACGTGGCGAGTTACCGACACATTTCAGATGCTTAATCACATTTTTTTTTTTTTACTAATCACGTTTCTTTTTTTTTTTACTATTGCGTAATCATTGTTACATAATACGTGAGTATGTCAAAAGAACTCGGCAGCGGGAGAGCCAATGGAACCTAGCCAAACAAGGGGTGATGCTCCCACAAAGGTTTGTCTATGAGTCCCGTCTTATGTTATATCTTGGAACTACTTAAATCGGCTTAAGAATCCATCCGTATACGATACTCGGGTTCACCAAGAAAACGGCCGATTGATCATTCCAAGGCTGGGCCAAGTAGGAGGCCTAGCAACAAAAATGGTGTCATGTTTAGGCTTAAGAAAAGTCCAAAGTGGCATACAGCATGACTGCTGATTCACAAGTATTTTTATGTTCAGCAAAACGTCGCAACAACCAACGCGTACGCGCCAACAAAAAAATGCATCCACTGACAATGTGGACGCAATGAACAGCATCGTTACTAAACGATGCAAGCTAACAAGTTCAACTGATACACACACTGAAAGGTGAAACATCAACCCCCAAAAATGGCGGCTTCAATTTTCAGCAAAGGTTTGCAACAAAGCATCGTTGCTATGTTTTTCGATCAATCTTTCTCGTAATTTGTAAAACCTGATTCGCGAGTTATCTTTGCACTTTAATTCTGTTCGTTCATGCAATTTAACCTCACCGCTGGGGTTTATTGCAGGCCTGCCTTAGGGCCTGGCCGTAGGTGAAAATTAGGAAGAATTAAATGAGGTTCTGTGTAAAAAATATTCGGAATGTTGACACATTTCTTCAATTGGTTCCACATTGTAGCATCATATATTTACCAAAGGCAAAAATGTTGTAGAATTTGTGTGGTGTTCACTTAGTTCCAAAACAAGTGAATACTTGAACAATACGGCTAATTTTAATCATAGCAATATTGTGATTTGCTGTTCCATCCGAAAAGACAGAGAATACACCGAAAAAATTAAGATAAATCAAATAATTATGCCGAGCGGTACCATCTGGGTGCATTTGCATGAGTTGGTTACAATCATAAGAAATATTGCAATAATCACAAATACCCCAATGCAATGTATCGCAAATATTTATGTGGTCAAGATTTCTGTGGCAGCAATCTTAAGCATTTCAGGAACCTGTTGGGCTAAAGCGCAGACCGCAACATTGATCATGCCTTGAGATTTGCTCTTCTAGCCCAGTGAGGGCTGTTGTGCCGCCCACTCCATCTCTTTGCAGACAGGGAACAGATCAGAATTCGCCCGTTAAGAAGATTGTTCAGGAGCAGAGCAGGATGAGTCGGTCTAGCAAATTTGGTTGTGGACAATTTAGATGGACTGTTTCGCCCTGGAAAATTTGGTCCCTGCCGATTCGGTCCCAAGACAGTCTGGTCCCGGACAGTTTTGTTTTCAAATAATATTCACCTAGGATATAATTAAAAGGGAAAGGTGGATGGATAGGTGGGGCAACGAGGCCAATGAGGCGCAATGTATTTCTAAAATTATTTTTGAAAACATTTGGAGCCGTTTAGAGGGGTGTCCCATCATCCCCTTGCATTTATTTCCCCAGGCGGGATAAAGTTACGCCCACAAGTTTACTTAGCATATTGTATTAAACATTTTTTTTCTCCGAAGCTGATGTTTTTTTTTTTTTAGGTTTTGGGCTTAGTCACGTTAATGGTGCTAAGTTGTCCTCCTCCCACCATTAATTACTGTCCTCAAGGGGCATAGATGTAGAGCTGTACATAGTAGTTGATGTTGCCACCCCATAACGCTTTCTGCACTCTTGATGTGTTCGATAATGTATTCCGCACACTTTGGTTTTTTTCCCAAGCCATTAATTTAAAAATACCCTGCCAAAATTACTGCCAAGGCATCAAGAACTGTGACGCTTCGTCATCAGCTTTCATTTTTTGGTAGCACGAGATGGTTGTTTTTGGGGTTCCTGTGTTTGGTACAAGATGGTGAAATGGTTGTTTTCACTTTAACGTAGATAGCACAGCACGGCACATGCACATGCACTGATGTGACAGGAAATGAGTGCACGCATTGTGTACTCTTGGCTAACGGTGGTGACTGGAAATCATGCAGTGTACTCTTGGCTAACGATATGTGCATCACTGTCACAGGCTTACCCTTCGTCCATGCGTGCATCCTTCTTGACATGTGTGCACGTAGAAACAGGAAAAGTATACAATGTTGAAAAGTTCCAATTTTGTATTTTTTTCAGATTCACCATTACGAGAACGTCTGACAAATGCCATTCTCGTCCTACAAGAAAAAGAAGTACTTCAGCGCCTAAAGAAGCGGTGGTGGCAGGAAAAATTAGGAGGAGGCCAATGTGCTGCAGCAGCGTCGGCATCTGGGAGTGCAGCACCTTTGTCACTTAGCAATGTGGGCGGCGTTTTTGTCGTCCTACTGACGGGCATGGGTGTGTCTTGCATCGTCGCTTTATGTGAATTCGTCTGGCAAATACGCAAAACCGTTAGGGAGAACAGAGTAAGTTACTCGTTTATCCAATGAAGTATTCCCATAACCATACCTTACCTCCTCACATTTCATCACATCTCAATTATCCCATCACATTTTGAATTCGTAAGAGTTGTTCTTAAAGGGGTAAGATACTCCTTTTCCTACGATTTGCTCAATAACACAGCAGAGTCTTCCCTGGGATGGTGTTTACCCCAGGATTTTCAAGGTAAAAATGACAAGTAAATTAAAACATACACCACGCTTAAAGCACCAGTTGACCACAAGTTACCCTACAGTGAATGACCTCACGCAATATCACTAACGTCACACACTCGTCAAGTCATTTAAAAATGTGTGCCACTGTTGAATGAACTGACGAGGATCTGGCGTCATTCGTCATCGTGTCAGGTCTTTTAACATAACAGGTTAATTAGTGCTTTAGGTGTGGCAGGGCATTTTCTTGGAGCACCGGCCTTTACGACTGGAGCACCAGTCAACATCTCGGAGCAGTGGAGTACCAGCCGTGGTGGCCCCGTTCGTCAAAGTTCAAACTCGTTTTCAATAATATTATTTTGATAACAAATAAAATTATGATGGTGCGTTTGTCACGGGTTGTTTTCCAAAATTCTTAACGCCTCCAACCTAGCCTAACCCACTCCCCCTCCAATCCTAGCCAGTAAACATTAGGCTAGCGATGGTGATTCATGCTTAGTCACATGACGTCACTGCAGGGTATACTCAGGCCAATCAAAGCTTCCTTTAGTAAGGTTGCAAACTAGGCGACCAATAGCCAAGCATATCTGCTATCCCTCACTGTCTGCTAATGATGTTGGCAAAAGATACTTTTATACTTAAAACAACTCTGGATGTGTCTAAAGGGTCATTATGAACCACCCATTTTTTCTGCATTGTCTGTGCTCATTCCTTACAGCACTGATACTGAAAGAGATATAATCCATTACAACCAGCTTTTACAGAAGAGGCAGAAAGGAAGGCGGATAGGTAGTGCCGCAATTAGCCTTTTCCAGAGTAGGTGCAATGGTAAAATATGGGGCCACCCAGTGATAACACGGTTTTGGGGGCAATATTATGGCCTAGTTTATAATGAATTTGTGAAAAAAATGGGCTCCTATATCATGAACTCAGGGTCCCCTGCTTGCTGGGCTCGGGTGCCTGGCACCCTTTGCACCTCCCCCCACCCCCCACCATTGTGAAACTGCCCGTAAGGCACGACGCTGAAGTGTCTATCACACTACTGCCCGTGGTTCCATCTCCTGTTCTAAGTCGTGAATCCATGCAGCCAGTTGTGTAATGAGTAATCATAATTTATTTCATACTGAGCTGGTAGCGGTTGATTCACTGTACGCCCAGCAAATCGACGGAAATGGCATCTCCTTCATGTAAAGTGTTGATACACTTGGATTGGCTTCAGGGTCGAGTTGGCATCCCGAATAGTTGAGCGTCTGCCATCATTGTAGAAATAGTGAGCTGTAAACTGGCGTTGTCCCCTAGTCGACAGGGTAAAATGCGAGACTGAACCACTCTCCCAATGGTTCAGTACTACTAAGAATGGTCCACCTCTACTGCATCCAATAGTGACGGCGTGGTGTTGGCCTCGTTACTGTGGCTAGTGTTGGTGGCATGTATTGGCTGCGTCCCAAGATCACATCCTTCCTGGTGGGTTGGCTGGCTCCTCTAAGGTGGCTTCGTTTACACAACGGCATTTTTTCGTGCCAAACGGAGTACTCGTAAAGAAAAAAGTTTGGGCCACCAATAAAATGGCGTCAGGACCCTCTTTTGATTCAATAATGGGGGATAATTAGGTTTCTTTGCCTTAAAACAGCATCCAGGTGTGAAATGATCATCCTAGATATCAAACAAAGGTGGTAGAAATATGTGGCGCATCGACGTGTCGCCATAAAGCTTCAGTTTTCCATCTGGTTACCTAGCTGCTTGGGTCCGGGGGAAATATTTTTTTGCGTTCAAATCCCTTAGCTCCCAAGGGTAAGAAGAGCCAAGGACGACGAAGAAAGAAAACTGTCCAAATCCCCGAATTTACATCGTTTGTATGATTCTAGTTTTGGTCTCCTAGTTTAAGGTCCCATTCACTCGCTTCGGCGTGTATGGGCGGTTTCTGATCCAAAGTGGCACTACTACCTGCTTTTTATAGCGTGCCACTCTTGCACTTGTCTATATGCGTGCGGTGAAGCCACATTATGTGTTGCTTCTGATAATGGCCTAACTCATTCGTTTTTCTCGAAGAGAACGACCGTCACTTCCCCACGGTTACACCCCCTCATACGGCTCCCAAGACGTTCGTCTGCCCTGTGGTTTCATGGCTTTGGCTGGATAAGCGTCAAATTTGCCGCCCTGTGAGACAGAATCATGCCATTTGTTCCAGTTTGGAGCATCACTTCATATTCCTTAAAAAATGCCCTGAGGTGTGGTGTATCTTTTAATGTAATTTTCATGATTATTACTTTAAGAATTTTTGCTTTCTTACCGCAAAACGAGCACCATGCTGATTTACACTTTAAAGACCACGGTGAAAAGACCACGCCTGAGCTTTCTGCTTCAGTAATTATTCACATCGAAGCTTTCTCGTTTCTGTATGGTCGCCGACAAACAAACAATCGATCCATATAGTTTATCTCATTTAGAGGATGTGATTTCGTTCTCGTTCATAAATGCCAATATTAAGGTAATGACGTCACCTTCGTTAATCATCGGAAGTTTACGGAACCACGAAGCTACTTCTCGGCAACGTTCGGAGTAGTTATTAAGCCCGTATTAGGGCAATGAAGTCACTTTCGTGATCCATTGGACTTTTACGGAAACGCGATGATGATTCTCGGGCTGGGTACGTTTAACGTGGTATATCAGCAGCATTAAAATGCCGTTTAGGCCTAATCTGAAACACCTGCGCTAAAGCAAACGAAATTACAGGTTGGTTGACGAAGTGCGATCAGGGCTAGTATCTCTACGCAAAATAGAGGAAAAACATTCGAAACCTCATAAAACTAAACATCGTAAATCAAAATTGCTTCGTGAATCGTAAATCGAAATCGAAACCGTAAAATTGTCAAACCGAACCCCACTCGTGCTTCTATGAAATGTACAATTTGTGCATTTTAGCACTCAACTCCTTTCCAACAAATTTAATTAAACTAAGCGAAATTAAGTCTGAAAAGGAGTTTCGTGCTAATTATTGGTTTCATAGAAGCACTCGTGGTATTTACAGCCGATAACGCTGGGGAAATGTCCAAGTGAAAAGTCGATTGTTTTATTGTGGACTTCTAGGTACGTGGGAACAAGGGGTGCCTTCCCCATCTTAAGAACAACTTTAACCCTATTTCCTTGCAGCACTTTTGTTGAACATTGCAAATTCAGTTCCATCCCGTGTTCCAAGGCCAATCCCAAATCTGTTTTGTTGGTCTCTACTGTATAATTTGAGTGCTTAAAAGGTAACTATTGTGCGCGGTGTATCTTGAGTCCTGCAAGTATTTTGTGAGCGGCTCCTGGTTCCTGGATGGGGTGGCTTTAATCGATGGCCGCCATTGTTTTCGTAACCATCTTGGATATCAACAAGGCACTCTGCTACTGAAAACGTACAATCGATTATCTGTGTTCGTTCTGCGGAGAACTCAAGATGGCCTTGGACACTATAATTGGGTGCGAAGCGCATCTGTGGTAAAAAAATCTAAAGCTCATTTGGCCGAACAAAAATTCAGAATTTAAGAGCTAAGTTCTTTGAATGAGTGAGAAATTTACATTTTAGCTCCTACATTTTTTTTAGAGTCCATATAGGTCGGTTCTCGGATTCGAACCGGCTTTCTCTTGGTTTGGAGCCGACGACGCTCACCACTGGGCTGCGACTGCCCGCTTTGCTCGGGGTCCCCGGGGACCCCTCACAAAGCTCGCGCGGGGACTTAGTTTTTCGCTGTTATACGTTGAAGGCGTACGTTCGTATCTAGGCGGTTATGGGTTAAAAATCATCAATTTTTATCCGTGTTCATTTTAACAAGTGAAAATTCAACTATATAACCCCCTTTTTTACGGCATACTTGACGTTTTTGTTTGTAATCCCTGTACCTTTTTTACAGCTATGGCGTCGCGCTACAAAGCTTTATGCATGCAGTCGATTGTTGCTGGCCACTTTGAAACAATTCAACACAGCTCTGAAAGCCTCCATCTGCGAAATAAATACGCCATTCCATCGTTTTTAGCGTTTAGCTGCCCTTCAACAATCGACTTTTTAGCAAAGACATACACTCTGAAAACGATGTGTACTGACAATACACATGAATGTGTACTATCTCAGCCTCACACGAGTTGTGTACTGACAGTACACAGTTTGTGCACCGAGCGTACACATTCTCGTCACAGCCTGTGTACTACCAGTGCACAAGTTGTGTACTCTAAATACACAGTTCGTGTGGAGGCTGAGAAAGTACACATTGATGTGTACTATCAGTACACATCGTTTTCACATTGTACCGCGAGCACGAAGAATGGATATGGAGTTTAGAGAGTGGCATAATTGTTCCCTAATCTCAATAGTTAAAACAATGTTTAACAATCAAAATGATCGTTCAGGGACCTGTAACTCCGGAATGGCTGGACCAATCGAAAAAGTGGTCTCTGTGAGGATGAAGCCCAGGGAAATTTCTGGCTTAGATCATGTTTCAGAATTAAGAAACAATAGAAATAGAGGGTGAAAAATATTAATGCAATATTGTGCCCCTACCTCTGCTATTCTGATTCCGCCATAGTAAGGCGATGTTTTGAATTAATAAAAAAAAGCTTTTAAAAAACTTCAGATTTCGCCAGTGTTCCCAAGATGCCCAGGGCGCTTTTTTTTTTCGTCAACAGTTCAGATAGGCGGGGCGGATCTCGCTACAAAACTTCCTTACTCAGCACCCATTAGTGGTGATTATGTGTACATTGACTCTATTGCTAATCTGTTGTTGTAGTTAGGTTAGGTTAGGTTAGGTGACTTAAGTCGGGTTAAATGGGTTTTTACTGTACACTGCTGGGCTGCATGGAGAGCTATGTAGCGAGTTTGGCTGAACTGTTTACGAAAAAAAAACTATGCGGGCCTATTTACCGCTTCTAGTGTATAATGGCTACACCGAAAGATAATTGAAATTTGTTCAAATTTTTTTTTTTTTTTAATTTTGAAAAATAGAAACCACTTTTTTTGGGATGTGAATTGGATTTTGGATCCAGAAAAGTGGCTCCTATTTGTCCTTTTTTTTTTTCAAAGTTTAAATAGTTTCTCGTTGTGCGTTTTTTTTCTTTTTTTCTGTGGTTCACTCTGTGTAGGTGTCGTACACGTATTTTATTTTTTTTCACAATGAGTGCATTCCCAAGCTGATGAAAAAAAACCTCGATGAAAGCAGGGAATTTTTATGCGCCGGGCCGATTTTCTCTGGATGGGTGAAGCGCCGAACCTTGACATCGTAATTTTTGGGAAATTTTCAACAGTGATATTGCGCGAAACATTTAATGTGAACTTTGTCATTCCATAGTTATATCATCTGCCCATCTTCAAACTTGTACACCTGTTGAGTTTTACACTAAATTGTTAAGATGGTAAGGAGATAAGTGTAATGGAAGTGTTTCAAGTTACACTTAATACCCTGTCGCTTGGGTCATCTTCCCTGAGACAGAATATTTTCAGCCGGTAACTTGTACACCTGTTGAGTTTTCCACTAAATTGTTAAGATGGTCAGGAGATTATTATGTGGTGAAAGTGTTTCATGTAACACTTATTACCTTGTTACTTGGCTGATCTTCCATGGCACAAGAGTATTTCTAGTGCCAGGGAATTTATATTTATTTATTTATTTATTTATTATTTATTTATTATTTATTTATTTATTTATTTGTTTATTATAAATGTATTATATATTTGACAAACAAAAATGGTGTGTTAGGTAAAAGTGATGGAGGGTTGTCTGCTGGTGGTGGGAAAAAGACCAGGGGACCTTGGATTCCATATTTGCCTTTGAATAACGTTCGTTTTGCCCTTATTTAACCTTGTTTCCCTTATGCACTTATAATGTATAACCCTTTTGGCCCCATACATACCACAAGTTATGTACCGTTTTGTACCATTTTCTACCCTTTTCTGCCCGTTGAACCTTTTTTACCCTTTCGTATAATTACGTACTTTTGTACCTTTCGTACGCTGCTGTACCCTCTCGTGCCCTACGTACCATTTTATACCTTTTGTGTCCTTTCGTATACTTAAGTACTTTTGTACCGTTCATTCTCTTCTCAACCCTTTCGTACCCTACGTACCCTTTTGTACTCTTTCTACCCTTTGTACCGTTTGTACCTTTTTGTATACTTACGCACTTTTGTACCTTTCGTACTCTACTGCATCCTTTCGTGCCCTACGTACCCATTTGTACCCTTATGTATACTTATGTACTTGTACCTTTCGTACTCTCC
>JAHWFP010123453.1:0-10823 GCA_023313725.1 Lithobius niger | reverse complement strand
TAACGCGAACGGGGCTGGGATCCACGTGGAGTAATGGGATCCAAGATTCCAGCCCTCCACCGTTGATCCCAGCACTCCTCGTTCTCGTTCATTGTTGCGATCCCGTCGTGCTGTATTGTTATAAGAGGACTGAGAGCTTCGAAACGGGTGAAAAGCATGGTTGCATGATGGTTAGCACAAATGTCTCATGTGTAAGATTTCCCTGGCTTGAGCCCGATGTCAGCCATCCCTGGCATTTTCAGGAGGGGAAAGCCCCTATGATGCCTCGGCTTCAAGTCGATTGTGCCATGTAAAAGCTCCTAGGAATTTCCGATTGGAATTACCTAGCAAAATTGTCGATCTCGACATCTAACACCATGGCTTCGTCTGGGACCACGACAAAAGTCTTGGTAAGATTTCTCTTCCAACTTTGTAGTTCACCATAGGTGCGTAATTTTCCTCTAATTAGCGATACGGTAGCAGATTTTAGTGGATAGACTGCTATTTCCCAGTTAGTGCACCAGTCCAGTTCAGCCATAAGAACATTAAATTGATTTGGTTGACTTTAAGGATCAAATGAAATTAATTTAAAAAAAGTCGAAAACGTAACCGTAGTAACGAGCTTCAGGAGTGAAGATGATTCAAGTACATGCAATTTTTTCTTAATAGTTTCGTCAGTAAAATCTGATACTTGTTCCTCTACGAACTTTATCAAGTCGTTCAGGCATCCACTGAAAAGGAACAAAGGCGGCTCAAGGTAAATCTTTTGCCCGGTCGAGTTGACTTTCAAGGGCCAATCCTTGGTGCCATTCTTCGCTTTTTGGTTAATCCCCACTTAGATATTTGTATTTCTTACCTTATTTTTGGCTTTTGGCACCCAACCCCATCTATAGAGATGGGGAGTTCACGGCATACTGATATGCAAGGATATCCCTGCGATCACTACTTTGAAATTTAACACATGGAGGATATTTATATTTAACTTTGATTTGTTGTTGTAAAGTTGAACATGGAAGGGAGGTATGAAGAGGAATGTCGCCTGAATATCTAGGGGGAATGGGGGAGGGGGCAGTAAGCACGTAATAAATGTGACTGAACAACTTAACCATCGTTCAGGTCAAAACAAGTGCAAGAAGCACAAAATCATCACATCAGCCTTCAGCTGTATTTAAAAAGTGCGATCAGAAATTCGCTGCTTAACACACAAGTCTAAATGAAAATTTTACGAGTTGAAGAAAAATTCAGCAACATTACGGACGAATGTACCATGCCATAACATATTCATAAATGAAGATATGACCTCAAATTATATCAATTTTACTATTTTATAACTCATAACGTTGATGATGAAAATGAAGACGGATAGGAGATGACTTGCACTCAAAGTGCAGTGAATAGTTGATTGCTTGTTAATGACAAAATGCTGACCAGACTTGTAATATTCCAAACTTGTTCAACTATGGGTTGGAGCACCCTCAGTCTTCGCTTGGGAGCTGGTTAATATAGACAGTGAAGTGAACCTTCCTGAATAGCTAATGAAAAGAGATCCTACCTGAAGAGCTGATGAAAAGAGAACCTTCCTGAAGAGCAGATGAAAAGAGAACCTCCCTGTAGAGCTGATGAAAAGGGAAACTTCTGGGAGAGCTGATGAAAAGAGAACCTTCCTGGAGAGCTGATGAAAAGAGAACCTTCCTAAAGAGCAGGTGAAAAGAGAACCTTCCTGTAGAGCTGATGAAAAAAGAACTGTCTTGAAGAGCTGATGAAAAGAGAAACTTCCTGAAGAGCTGATGAAAAGAGAAACTTCCTGAAGAGCTGATGAAAAGAGAACCTTCATAAAGAGCAGATGAAAAGAGAACCTTCCTGAAGAGCTGATAAAGAGAACTTTCCTGAAGAGCTGATGAAAAGAGAACTTTCCTGAAGAGCTGATGAAAGAGAACTTTCCTGAAGAGCTGATGAAAAGAGAACTTTCCTGAAGAGCTGATGAAAAGAGAACCTTCCTGAAGAGCTGATAAAAAGAGAACTATCCTGAAGAGCTTATGAAAAGAGAACTTTCCTGAAGAGCTGATGAAAAGACAACCTTCCTGAAGAGCTGATGAAAAGAGAACCTTCCTGAAGAGCTGAGGAAAAGAGAACTTCCCTGAAAAGCTCCGCAGTGCCAATTCAACGTGTAAGGTAAGCCTTCCAATATTTAAAGCAACGCAAGACGAATCGATATATAAATGAACTTAACGTAATAATTATTACTAAAAACTGCTGGTTTACAAAATGTATCCTTTCTAAATGAAACTAAGACTGAAAGGGAACATAACTCGAACATAACACAAAATATTATCTAGGTAAGGCTTTGAGCCAAGTTCAAGAATTATGGCATTCAAGTATATAAAACTAACTAAGGGATGATTCCATTATGTGGTGTGTTCGAGATGTGTGTCCCAAAGTTAGCACATGAAGTCCATGTTGCATGACAAAATCCGCCCATCTAACAAATGTGTGCTTCTGTGCACTGGCAAGGAAAGTGAAAGGTATTTTATTCATTTATTCATTCTTGCTGGAGCCTACAAGCCACAAAGCTACACAGGTATGGGAATGCTTGCATACACGCGAGCGGCTAAACAAATCCACTTCCTCTTCCAAAAAAATCCAAAGGGAAAATATTTCTTTAAGGAAAATCTTCAACTAGTGTGTTAAATTTTGCTTAAAACGGGGTATTTACTGAGGAACAAAACTTTGTCACTTCATAAATCTCTCAATAGATATAAATTTTCTAATTATTTTATGAGAATAGCTAAATTATACCAATTATGATTTTGAAAATATGATTATGCAAAGATCAACCTTCTTTAAATTTGTTTCCCAAAATATGAAACTTAATTATACTTAACTGAAGCTCAACTCTAATATCCTCTTTAATTTTGAGAAACCTTAAATCATATATTCGCACAACCATTTATACAAAAATAACTCTGTTATGTCCACAACATGAAGAAGTCACATTTGTATGCCTTCAATCATGAAATGTGATGTGTTCCCGGAATGAACGTTTGTTTCGAAACAATCTTTAAACTTAAGTCAAGGGGTTCAAAACTGCTGTGAACTCAAAGTCGGTGCTGCTCTCCTTTCTTCCAACATCTCTCCATTATGATCCAAACTGTTGACCTCTGGTCCAAACGCTGGCAACTTCCACTGTTAGTTAACAAATTCCACTCTTTCCATGTTGGTGCTTATTTCGAGAATCCACTGTAGAATCGTAGAATTTTTCCATTCGTAAATGCATGGCCAGTAAACTATCCGGCCCGACCTACAATGATATTAATGAGGTAGACAAAATGGCCGCCACATCTGATTTGTTTCGTCGAGGTTTGTTCTTTGAGGTAGCATCTTTGTAGAGAGAGGCACGACATCTATTGGCAGTTAGTAACAGTTTTCAAAATAATAATTTAAATTTTTATGTAGATTTTTGTGGCAAATTTTTATTATCTATAAAAGTATTTTTTTATATTTTTCTTTAAATGTCACTCAGACACAGTTAAGCTATTTGTCTGCATTTGCAAAAAAAAAGCGACACGTTCATTGGCAATTTTTACGGTTGGTGTTGCCCTCGTAAAAAACTGTCGAGTAAGAAGGGGAAATGAAATTTAACATTCTTTTACCAGATGAGTATCTAAATGATTGAAAGCCAGCCAATTACTGTTATTCATGGTCTTTTCAGATGAGTATTTAAATCGGTGTTAAAATAATTATTTGTTATCACCATAAAGTTTTTAATTTGCTTAAAAGTCGTGATATAAGCTGTTCATCCAGTGTCTTTTTATCGGAATTGCCATTTAAATTTTTGTTTAATTTTTAAATATTTAATTTTTTTGCAACATATCAGTGTAACCGGATAAAGTATAAGCAAAGACAGGGATGCACTTACACACTTTACAGGTGAAAAAATACAAGCATTATAAATAAATGTTTTGTTTTGAGCGTTAAGTTTGTTTCTAATACTATAAAGGCCAGGTAGAGACTGTCTCACTCTGGTAATGAGATTGTTAATATGATCATACAATTTCCAATGCCTGTCAGTTTCAATTCCAATGTATTTAGTTTATTTGACAGTAGTTAAATAAACTAAACTGAGCAAAACAAGTTTTCTACCGAATAATTACAGCCATAGCGAGCAATTTATCATTATATCCATCTCTAGATTTATTGAAAGCAGCTATATATCATCAGCATTAGGTGTCCGGAAAGTATTCCAATGAACATTGTCGATATCGTTTAAATAAATCAAAAAGATAATGGGTATTGAGCCCTGCGGTACACCGAAGCTAACCTTATGGGCACGGGTGTCTATCCCCCTAACACAATGAGGCATACCCCCAATTAAAAACTACCCCATCAAAAAAATGTTCATTCATCACTGCATTTACTAACACCACACGAACATATGAAACTATCCTCATGTAAATATTTAAGACTAAGAATAGGTATACACCTTCCCCCCCCCCCACTGTTGTATGTTTTGCATGTGAAAAGTTCAATGGTGGTAGGTAGGTGGTGGTCCAGTGCATTGGACAATATTTTATTTATTTTTATTTTTTACTCTATCGATCCTATTGATCGGTCATGTGCTCTGCCTCTGTCAACTTTAAATTAAAATTACCCTTACTGTTCGTAGCAGTCAGCATTGCAGTATAATTTAATAAATGCATATTTCATACAGTCTATGGCCAGCCCATGCTACGTGACTCGTCCAGGACCGGATTTACATGGGGCAAAAGGGGAAACTGCCCCGGACCCACCAAGCTAAAGGCTTCCCCTTCATACAAAAATGTTGCTATTAAAACATTATTAATTAGAAGCAGAGTGATTATAAAATAATCATACATTTTTTTACGAACGTGTCATAATGCTAATTGAATTCCATGAGAATATGCGAAAAAAAGTACCTTCCACGTATGCCAGAGACTGTCGCTTTACATCTCATGGACGTATATACTATCACATAGTTACACCTACAGTGTATTCTACTGTGCTGCATTCCATCTAAGCTAAATTAAAAAAAATTATTCATATGTGATTCTAGATAGTCTCCCCCCTGAAATTTCAATGAGGCTTTTGTCTCATACCCCACCATAGAAAGACGCTCCTAA
This sequence comes from Lithobius niger, assembly GCA_023313725.1. NCBI lineage: Eukaryota > Metazoa > Arthropoda > Chilopoda > Lithobiomorpha > Lithobiidae > Lithobius > Lithobius niger. Next base: position 5,706 of record JAHWFP010123453.1, on the reverse strand, counting down.
TTGTGCCATTTACTACAGCATTCTTCAATTTTAATACAACCTACTCTGTTTGTGAGATAACTAGTAAGTATGTTTAACATTTTACCACGGATACCATGCTTACCAAGTTTTTTCCCCTGGAGGATATTTAATTTAAGTGTGTGAAACGCTTTGTGAAGTTCAATAATAATGGCAACAGTTTAGGACGTGGCAGATATGATTATTTAGGTAAAGTAGGGCATCTGTAGTAATTTTTCTTAACAACACAAGTTTAATAAGAGGCTTGTTCCCACACAGAAGTAGGAAGGCGACAAAAACAATGAAATTGTTGTTGCGACTTTATTTGGAAACATCTTACCCAAGAAAATATCTTTAAGCTTAGCATTTAAGGCTGTTCTCCTAGCGTTCCTAACAAGTGAAGTGTTTGGGAAGGTATCAACCTGTTCCAATTAACTACTAACAAGAAGAAGTTTCTTGGCCATTTAATTGAGAAATGAGTACCTATTTATTATCATCATTGACGTTTGTAAGGTCGACTAAGATTGTAGGCGTTGGATTGATAGATAAAAAAATCTACAATGTTATTTTGTTTTCCAGTAGCATAAATTATTTCAAATTTAAAGCTTTGCAACTTCGACAACCATCTATTAATCTATCTCTTAAATCCTTAGCATTACGGAGCTATTCAAGTGATTAATGGCTAGAGCTGGCAACAAATTCAGTTGCTTCCAGATAATATTTGAAGTGCTCAATTGCCCAGATAATTGCAAGACACCCAACATCTGGTATTGAGTAATAATGACCTACTTGCATATTGTATAACAAACTGCTTGCCTAAGGTTGGCACTAATGACCTTGCTGTCGACACGTCATTAAGCCTCAACCCCCTCACCCACTTCTTCAAAAATGATGCAAGGACTATTTTACTTGCAACACAAGGTAAGATAAATTGTTCATCAAAGTTAGGTTGTGCCGGAATGGGTTGAGGTTAGACTTAGTTGATTTTGCCAAAGGCGTCTTGACCCCATTGGATCCAATCCCATTTACATTGTTTCCAAGAATATTATACAAGGCATTTGTGTGGAAAGCATAGCTGGAATGTTCCTCTGAACCCTAGATGCCAGGTCTAAGAATTTTTGTAACTTTTGTTGGAACCTGATATTTTGTAATAATTTCTACTGTAGCTGGGTAATTCCTTTGTTTGAAGTCATGCAGCCAAGGATTCCTAATTTTGATTTTATGTACGTTTAACTTAACATTTGCATAATCGAGGCGAGATTGAATAAATTCAATCTTGTGTAGATGAATAAACCAAAATGCATTGTTTTGGGGTACATAATTGTCACCTAGGAATAAGAAGGTTACCAGTTTTGAGACTCTTCATCCAACGGTATCAGATGGTACGCTAAAGATCTAATGTGGTGACATATTTTGAAGCACCAATATTAGAACTAACTATATCATTTATGATTGGCAAGCTGTAGCAATTATATTTGGTGACTGGATTTACGAACATATACTCCTGGACGAACCTGAAAGAACCATCTGGTTTCTGTTTCATAATGCTCATCAGCAGTGTGGACTATCTATTCTTTCGATGAGGCCTGGATCAAGCATTTACGTTATCCATTATTTTCCAACGTTTGGGGTTCAGTGGGTAGGGTTTAGCGTTATGAAAATACTTATAATCTACCTAAATATCCACCAAAAAGTTTACAGTGGTACCTAGCAAAAGAATCTTCGATATTTAAGGAACTGTTGATGAATATTCAATTTTTGTCTATCAGTTAAATCAGCTTCCCAAACAAATTCTGTCCTAAGAGTATGAATCTTGAAGCTTGCTCTTGATTTCTATTTTGGCTTTCAACCATCCTTTTCTTGTTAAGGCTGCGAAATCTGCACCTACGTGACTTACATCAGTAGCAATGGGTTGTGTATCATTTTGATTTGACCATTTAGTGAAACTCACTAGGGTCTATGGGAAATTTACCATCCCAAATGCCTATTGGGTCATGATTATTTAAGCTGAAATTTGTTAAGGCCAGGGTTCGCTTGGTCCTTTTTTTCAACGAGAGACCACTACCAGTTTATGCTAATTACTTCGCATTTTTTAGAATAAAGAAACCGTTGTCCAAAATCATGGAAAATCTGAGATAATGCTAATTTAGTTCCTATTATTTTTGCAGGCTGCTAATTTTGGGTATTTTGTTTATTTTACATTTTAGGCTACCTTTATTTGTGATGATTTCCTAGCATTCAGTAGTTGGATCAATTGATTGTGAATTCCAATAACACCATTGTTTAGATCATTACTAACCAAAAATGATTATAACGGGCTCAGCAAACATCATACTTATTTTATCATTAAGCACAATTCTTGAGACTTCTTCAAGAAATTCAAAAGGTAAGCTAATAAATCTTTTATTATTCATCATCACCTGAAATGTCAAAACCTAATTTGTTGCCTTGGAAGAGTATACATTTGTTTTGTTAACAACATACTGCAACATTTATTAATAAGGAGTGAAATCCGTACTCATAAATATAAAAAGAAAATAAACATTATTCTATTTGCTGCACTTATTTTCCACAATATTGCTGTGCATCGAATAATAAAGAACAATTTTTATCCCATGCCCTGTTAGTTTCCCCTATTTCTAACGGTTTTACATATATGGGCAAAAGTCTCATCCCAAGAAGCAAAAATATAATTTCAGAAGCTAGTAACTATCTCTTTTATTGGTAGTGGGGTTCAAACTGATTGTGTTCTATTCATACAAAAGTATATCCAAGTTAAAATAGTCAACACATAAAAAAAATAGTCATGCTACTTACCCCGATTGATTCTCATCCACTTTTTAAACAGTTTGCTACTGAGCTAAACACACCACTTTCTAGAATTTTTCATAAGTTCTTAAAAACAAAACATTTGATTTTGTTGGCCAACAGATATTTTTTACAAGGAAGGCAATCTATCTGACCCAACAAATTAAAGAACTGTACACCTGACTACGAGTACCGTTAGGATAAATAATCTGTGATCATAATACGATGTGGCTATGCGGCAAAGAGCTATAAACTACATTACCTGTTTTGTTGGACACTGGGGGAACTCGCCTGTTTTCAGTAGTTATGTAAGTTCATGCCTTCTGATGTACCTTAGTGATCGGAAATGTTGCATGTTAATTCTGTGGACTTTGTGAAGGCATTTGAGTCATTATCATACAATAAGTTATGTTATCTTAAACTTTTTCCGGGTAGAGGCATGGGGGATACACCACAAGTGGATTAATCCTATAGTGCAGAACTTTCTGGAAAAGGTCACTAGTGGTGGCCTTCAGGGACCTGCTCTGGGTAACCTATTTTTTTCTTAATGAGTTCCAACCAGGAAAAAATGTTTGTTAAAATGCATAAATCTCCACGTCCGACTTCCTGGGCTCAGCTCATAACACGTACTTCCTCCTACATAATAGTAGCATTCTTTAACTCGAGTCAAGAACAACACGTCTTCATGGCCAGGCTGAATTTTGTACTTTGAACGACGAACTTTCAAATATTTTTTGCTAGTATCCTGCAAGTTATTTGGCAATGTATTGGACAAAGCCTGCCCATTTTTGCAGAATTTGATTTCAGGAATTCCAATGTCAAGTAAATAACAATTAGTAGCCGTAGAACGAGGAATGCAACACCGTTGCTATGAAATTTTGATGAGGGTTTCTTTGATAGGCCTGAATCAAATGAGAAGGCAAAACAGCAAATTTATTACACGTCTAAAATGCGAGTATTTCCCAGAGAAAAACATTGAAAGAATGATTGATAGCGAATATAGAAAAGGATAACAAGTAGACAACCACAACCTCACAATACTTCAACACACATGCACAAAAGTGATGTTTATTTTGACATGACATACTCCAGTTTGGTATATTCTACATGGGCTGGAGTGCCCAAACAGTGGTACCCTTTCTCTTTGTATATAAGTAATAAATATCATTCCGTCAATCCTCAAACAGTGGCTGTTCAACTTTTTGTGTGATGTCATATGCAGTCACGCACATTACCATAATGGTAATTAGGATGGGATCGAACATAGGCAGGCAATATCCCAATAAAATATCCCAAAAGTCTTCGTTAACTGTTCACGACTACTCTTTACACAACTCAGTCTGTAACCATAAAGTTAACTCGTACTAATTAATTTGAAATCACCTACCTCACGGGAATATAACGAAATAATTCGAATTCATTAGTTTTAAAGTTCACTTACTGAAAACGAGTAGAATCGACTGACCTTCTTGCATGTACTGCCAGTCCACATTGGTTTTAGAGCTAGCGTAAGCCTTCATAAATCCTTGTGAATTAGGAATGAATAATTAACAACCATGCCAGGCGTATTTTATAAAATTTAAAGAAATAATTTGAATATTTTATGTTTTGGGACATTTCTTTTTTTTCACTTTTAACTGTTATGCGTTTTATGCATATAAGCAGTTTTTGAAATACAGTTGGGTGAGAAAAAAAACTTGCATCGGGGCTATTGTCTAATGCCGTCAGGTCCCACTCGAGCCGTTTATTCGAACGGATCATGTGTATCACTTATTAGCGTCAGGCCAAAGTGCCAGAACGTCGGTCGATTAACCATGATTTTTGATGAGAATATGTCCCAGCAAATTGTATGTTTTGGTATTGAACAGTTTGTGATTAAATCGTTTGGGCCCTTGACCAAGAATTTTTGCCAATTATGCTTCCGTATGGAAAATAAGTTGAACCGGAATTGGAATAGTTATTTCACGTTTTGACAACATCGTACGGAAAACGGAGTCCTATGTCGTTCTTCTTTGGGCGAACCAATAAAAAAAATGGCGGCTTCTTTGATCTTCATTCGCCGGTAACTGTCCCAGTATTCTATGAATATTGACAATTCGGGTAGTCATGTCGAACAAATAGTGGCTTCTGCTAATCAAGTAATCATTGTATAATTGTTGGAAGTTATCGAAATATTATTTAGTGTAACAGTTGTGTAGTATCAACTCAACAAACATGTCGTCGGCTTCACGAGCAACTGGGTAGTTCATAGCTGTAGTACGGACGAGCCCCGATATTTTTCCCATACGATGACAGATTTGGAAGGCAGCAATACACGTTAAATAAAGGCAGGATTCCAAATTCATTCTACGATCACTTTCGATAAAAAAAAATAGAGAGCTTTGTCGTTCGTGTGTATAAATAATTTAGCTGCAGAAGAAAATTAGAAATTGGCTGGTCATTAATGCAACTCGTCTGGAATCGGACACTTTTTTACTTAACAAAAGTAAACATGCATTATGTTTGAATAAAGAATGCAATATACTGGATTGCTCATCCTAAACCACTGACCCCCACCCCCCAACAAAGAGAGCTATCAAACGAGATACTTCCTCCACTCCCATCAACTCTACCAACAGTTATACTTTTCATCTGGCCTCCAGTAAGGTGGTTGCGACGGTGGGGGAAGGAGGAGATTGGGGTCTAGACTGGGATCAACGGGTTTAAGAGCGATTCAGTTGTGCCAAAATATTATTCATTTTTTATTCATTTACATTTTGTTTTATAAATCTAAATATTTTCGACTGAGGTCCATTTTTCAGAACGTGAGTTTTCTTGGGTGTGATGGAGGATGGTGGTTGTTGCCCCCCCCCCAAAAAAAAAAAATCCATCGTGGTGTTATTGCATGCCTGAATGTTTAGG
>JAHWFP010123450.1:0-29409 GCA_023313725.1 Lithobius niger | reverse complement strand
GACCCAGTTCTAAATCTGTCCCCATTTTTGTGAAGGTGAATTCATGGGGCTTTAAGTACCCTACCTTTGCATTTTTTTTCCATTTCTTTTTCTTCTTCTTCTTCGTCAGTTACCAGAAGCAAGGTGTTTGAGTTTAGTGCTCAGTTTTCTCTCCCCCTCCTCCCACCTGGCACTGCTCCTTTCCCTACACCCCCAACCCTCAGTCAGTCTGGTGGTGAGGGGCCCATTGACCAATGTCGGATGCAGCACGCGTTTTCCCAAGTACCTGTCGTTTTGTCCAGCATGGCTTCCTTTTCTTCCAGCCTTTCTCTCTTTTCCTTTACTTTCCTTTCGTTTCTCTTGTGGTCACAAACTGACCAGTTGTTTATGCCGCGAGTGTGGCTAGGTTGTGGGCTAGGAGCAACTACCATCGTATGTGTTCCCGACCTGACGAGATACACGTTTTCCAGTCCCGATCGAGGCATTGACAGATTACTATTCCATTTTTAGTAATATAAGCCAATGAAGACAGCACTACGTCACGGCTCAAATTCCCCCCTTCCCCGAAAAAGACCATATTACCGACGCCAGGCTGTCGATGCGGGATTTAAAACAACTAGGGCGGCTGCAGCAAAGGAAACTAAGGCCCGTATTCTTGACGCTGATTGAAACTCGTACTTGACTTGAAATGACATCACACCTATTTAGTGCCATTCACCACCAGAACCTCTTTTGGATACATTTGAAAGAAATCGGGTGGTGAGTGGCACTTAATAGGTGTGACGTCATTTCAAGTCAAATGACGTCACACCTATTAAGTGCCATTCACCACTCGATTTCCTCCAAATGTATCCAAAAGAAGTTCTGGTGGTGAATGGCACTAAATAGGTGTAACGTCATTTCAAGTCAAGTACGAGTTTTAGTCAGCGTTCAGAATACGGGCCTAAAGCACCGTATATGGCCGGTTTTATAGAGATGGTTGTGACATCCCGTTTGCACAAAATTACTATGACGTCTTTATCCACCAATCATTGTTGAAGTTCCTTGCAAATTAAGAACACCGTTACCAGTCGCCCAAGCCTCCGAGATTCCCACTACAGACTTCAACAGACTAAAGATGATCGAGATTCCCCCTACGGACTTCAATCCATGTTTGTAAAGACATTGTTGTTTACAGCATTATTGTTTCAGCATTGTTTCCTCCGATAAATTCTTTTTCTTTTTCTGCCGAAAAATATATTGTTGTTTTTATCATTGTTAAAGCATTGTTTAAAATTAAAGCATATTTGGGCCAGCGCTGGCAAAAGAGTGGCAACTACCGTTTTATGGGTTAAGACTAGGTGTAAAGCCCGTCCTGAAGACGGGCAACTCTAGGAGTACAGCTACCCCATAACAGTGAAATGTGTAATTTAAATAATGCAGGTTCTTGAAGATGGGTAATTTCGCTAAGGTTGCTTCGCTCACTCAATCCATGTATCCTGTGATTCATTCCACCATCCTTCATTCATTTCCGTTACCCGGGAGCAGACGGTGTCTTTCACGTCCTGTGGCCTGGGTTTTTTTTTCCGCACTGAATCCGACTGTGCATTTTTTGTGTCTTTGAAAGCCCTGTAACCCGGGAGCAGACATTTTTTTCCCTGTTTTTCACTCACGCCCGATTACGCGACTTCATGAAACCAAGTAGAAGGCATGTTTGTAAAGACATTGTTGTTTACAGCATTATTGTTACACCATTGCTTCTGTATTGTTTCCTCCGATAAATTCATTTTCTTTTTCTGCCGGAAAAGATATTGTTGTTTTTTATCATTGTTAAAGCACTGTTTAAAGCACCCTTTAAAGCAAATTTAAGCTTAAGCACTGTTTAAGCTAATTCCATAGGGCATTAGGGCTTCGGGCAGATGACCAGGAGTGGTTAACGCTCGTTAAACCCTTTTTTAAAGCAAATTTGGGCTAGCGCTGGCAAAAGAGTGGCATCTACCGTTTTATGGGTTAAAATACCGAAATCCTGCTTTGCAAAACAAGGGAAGTGAGAACTTGAGCCTTCACCCGTGCAGCTGCGAGGAATTTGAATCTTCGTAACAATATGACACAAAATATTCTTATGTCGACGGGCAGCACACATTGTGAAGCACCCGGTTTACCTTAATATGTGAACGGATGCGGAAATAGCTCAGAATTTCATTTACCAATGACAGTAGTCCGAGCGTGCAAGTATCCATGGTTAGCAGAAACTATTGTTACCATTGTGAGCAAAGGGCTGTAGGGCTTTAGGTAGTTTTTAAGTAGGCTAGGTTTTAAAAGAGCTCATGGTGTACTAGGCCGTTAAGCTCTGTAAATAAATAAAATAAATAAAATAAAGGGCTGTTAAGCAGCATTGGTCCCGATTGATATTTGGGTGGGTGACCCGGGTGCTGCAGACAGACAGCCTTTGGGCTTCGTCGGAAAGATGACCAGGAGTGGTTCACGCTCGCTACAAAACCCTTTGAAGGGCAGTTAAGGCTGTTTTTTACCCCTATAAATAAACAAACAAACAAAAAGGAACTGTTAGCTAAATTGTCCTTCTCATCGTCGTCAATTTTCGAGCCGTTTGGCTTTCCGTCCAGTTTATCGTCGTGGGGCAGATAACCCAGTAGGTTCGTGCTCCCTAAAAAAAGCAAACAAACAAAGGGCTGTTAAGGGTTACCGCTCCCTAACAAATGTGGAAAGTCCACATTGTTTTTTTTGTTTTCTTTTATGTTGACCCTCATTAACAACGATCTTCTGCTGTTGCGGTGTGCGGATTTGTCACTTTTTCTATTTTCTTTGTAAATTGCATTGAAAAATAAACTCAACTCATCTTAGTTCAATTAAAAAACGTGTGGGAGTCGAAAACACATTAGTTGCAAGAACACATTAGTTGTGTTAAAAACACATTAGTCTATTTTCAAAATGAACATTTTAAAAATAGAATGTAAAATGAATGCTGGTTTACAAGAAATAAAACAAGAGTAGTAACTCATAGTTGCATTAGTACTAATGTCCTGGGTTTTCCGCTTGGATTTTACCAGCTAAATTGTCCCATCGTCGTGGGGCAGATAACCCAATTTGGGTTTGTTCTTCCATAAAAACAAACAACAACAACAACAACTAATGTCCTGAAAGGTTTACGGTCGATTCTCACCCCAGTAATTTTTTTTCAGCACCCACGTACTTTGGTTAGATGCGAGATTTGAACAAGTGTCCACTTTGGTTGAGAGGATAGGACAGACCACCCAGCTGATGTTGCGTACCAGGTCCGCTTTTGATGCTGTCAAATCGATACTGGTGCATGATGCTGAGGCGATGTTTGTGCGATAAGTGACTGCGCGTGTGTGATTTTCGTAACTCTAGTTTTGGGAACCCCAGGGACCCCGAACGAAGCTCACAGTTGCGCGTGGTATTTTAAAAGCTGTTCCTTCTAGGGTTAAGGAGATATCACATATCTTTCCACGTTAAGCCCATGTCAGACGGGAAGGTTTTCACTCCCGATACGACTAAAATCGGGTCGGGATGGTAAGTTGGCTTCTGTGATAGGGAGCAGACGACATGAGTTGGGGATATTTAAAGAGTCGCCTCGAATCGATGGCCAGGCAACGTGGCCGGCCCTTCGGGTATCGACGTTTTCTCAGGTGACTAATAAAGACCACTGGTGAACGAATACAAATCCAAAATTCACATACTGACCTCCGAATACAGGAAGCTGGACTAAAGAGAGCAAGCCATATGGAGTGTTTGTTCATCCTGAGAGCAGTCGGGAGTGGAGGAAAAATATGCACGTGTGAAAACCAACTAAAGACACAACAAAATGTAGGGGGAATCGCTTCTGCCCTTAGGACAGTCGTGTCAGGAGTTAACAAAATTGCCGTCTGACACGGGCTTTACGTATAGGCAGTGTCAGTGAAATATGGACCGCGGAAATGTTGGCTTTCCAACTGTATAGTTTTATTCATTAGTTTCTCTGGGCAGTGGTTCGTATGAAGTAACAGAAGCTAGCAGCAAACGTAGTGCACAGACGGAGTGCAATGGATAATCGTCCACCTTCTTTTTCTGCCCCGGAACAAGCATACAATACTCATGTAATAGTGCCGTACGAATAATGGGCCGAGCGAGCGCGGTCCAATACTCGACTGAATTTTGAGATTGTGTTGGCCGTGTGTGTTTGTTTGGGATACAATAACGTTCATAATTTATACGGATTTGGTTGAAATTTCATGACAAGATAGGGAGCGTTGCTGGCAGCAAATCCACCAGTTCCAAGCTAATTGAAATTCCTATCTCATTTTCTGAGATAACAGGATTTTCCGTTGGATAGCTAAGGACTTTTTTAATAGTGGCTGTATATAAATAATCCGAACTATAACGCTAGTGGCCCCCGATCACTACGTGAAAACCGTAAAGCTTGCAGTGCGCTTGCTGCGTTCGTTTCGGTGTAAACTAATGTATTACAGCATCTCTCGCTCAGCCAAGTATTCTGGTCTTCAGAATTTCACTCAAGTGCTAAGTAATAATAACAATAATAACGATAATCGTTAATTGATAAAAAAAAAAAAAGTCTGTGAAAAGGTCAACGAATTGTCACTGATACGAAGACTATGCTATAATACAGTTTAATCCACAGTTCAGCAAACTACCTCCATACGTGAATCGTACTAACCATGCCAGACCCGCTTTTGATGCTGTCAAATCGATACTGGTGTGACTGAGCGTGTGTGATTTTCGTAATACTTTGCGTTAAATATTGTGTTTTGGGCTTTAATAGGCTCATAATAATAGGGTGTTATCGTATTGTGTTCAAATGCTTAATTAAATCATCGTAAAATTCTGAAGGAGTGTTTTGTTAATGAAACTTATGAATTTATCCATACTTTGAGTAACTGAAAAGCCAAATAATTCGGAGACCGGACAAGCTTTTATAATGAGACAAGTATGTCAGTCACTATGTACACTGATTTAATCGACGGCGAGAGGAGGAAGGTCCCCCCCCCCCCCCCCCCCCCAAAACCACCACCCTCCTACGCAGTGGCCCCGTTCTAACTCAACAGAGGACAATTCTGGTGGGCTGTTAACAAGTCTACGACAAGATTCACAGTTGAGTGACAATTTACGCGACACGGTAGCTTCTTGGTTTGTGTTGGGGAGAGGGAGAGTCTATTTCGCGTACAAATAATTGCCTTTCGAGGGGCACGTAACGTCCTTGGCTGTATTTTTCAGCGGAAATAACCTCCGCATTTGGGCTAAAATAGTGCAAGTTAGTATTTTCGCTTTCGAACTTGGTCGTGGAGGCTTACGGATGACATTACTCAACCGAATGTCCGAATTAAACTGAATTGGAAAACAAAAACGAATTCGTTTGATGCTTAAGGTAAGATTTAACAGCAAATGAACACAAAACTTTCCTGTAAGTTTTCATATACTTGCATTGTTGCTGTAATGTTTAGTCCGCATGAAACATTACTGCGGTATGCAAATGTTTTTACCATTTTTACTTTTGTGCACGATAGGTCAGCTAATGATTGGTGCATCTACTTGGCTAAACGACATGTTGGAAAATGTTTAAAAGCTAAGCGTCTTAGTGCGCTTATCATAGCACTACAGGTTGTTTGTATTGGGGCTCAGAGTTGGGTTGCCTTGATTTTTCCAGTCAACAATGCAGGTCGTAATATTTCGTTTGTAGCTATTGTTGCTACTAATCGACATTATCCTTCAAATTGCCAGTCGCTCTTCCTTTTTCATTGTTGCTGTGCAAAGAATGAACACGCTCGCCCTTTTCATTGCGGCCAAAAATGAACATGATCACCCTTTTTCAGTGTTCCCGTCCACAGAATGAAACGCGCGCTCTACCGCATTAATATCCTGGGTTTAGATTGTTTGTAACAATGACTGCTTTCCCCGTCTGCAGACCCTCGTGTATGGTTCATCGCAAGCCAAAGCATTAAGCTACCAGTGTTCGTAAAGGTCATTCAGGGTCAGTCAGGGTCTATGTGGTAAAATCTCGACTATGCGAACTCATAAAGCTCTCAAAAGTGAACATTTTTAAACCAAATTTGGAATCTACTAGTCCAACAATTTTGAAATTCGGCCCAGGCTAATCCGAGATCCAGAGAGGGGCCAATAGACAGCTCCTTGTTCTTGCTCTTCTGGTCTTTCTACAGGTCAAACTACACAACCTGAAATCTTGGGAATAGCCTCAAATCATAGATCCATGTGGGCATGTGACTTTTCAAGGGTGTTTTCGTTTACCTGAAATAGTTACGTTGAAAAAGGCATCACGTGCTAACTGAACCAATGCTATTTTGCTGATTAAAAAAACAAATTCCACTTACTGTAACCAAATTCTCCCACCGCACATAAATTAACACAAAATTAATTAAAGTCGGTGTAGATAACATTCCTGTTAGATTCCTGAATACTCTTCAGTACACTCACAAATCAGACTTGTTAAATCATAAAAATATTTACTTGTTAAATGTTAATCCGTATTAGTACTAAAGGTGATGCTCTGTGCAGGCACAGTTCCTAATGTTCCCAGTAGGAATGACGCCTCATTCCGTGTGGATACGAATCTTACACCATTGCTCGAACCTATTCTCCCACTTCTAAATAACGCTGCAACAACAGATAACAATGCTTTAATCTCGAACGTCGTGATAAATTAGTCAAGAAGAAAAATTTTTAAAATTTGCAGGCGAAGTCGTAAAATTGAAAAAAAAAAAAAAGAACGAACAGCGGGCCCACAACAGTCATACACTCGAAGCAGAATTTAATTTTCGGCAAATATTCTTCTTTTGTTCACATTAAAACAGTTAAAAACACTAAAATGGCTTGAACAACCACAAGTTGTTCAACAACTTGCTACCATCTTCGGCAAGTTGCTAAAATCAGGGAACTCATTTCTTGCAATTTTAATAAATCAGTCATTTGAAGCCACACTTTTAAACAATGAAAACCCTAAAAAGTAGAAGTTTGATTGATTTTTATTTTTATTTGAGTTCTAACGGGCCCGCAGAACCATACAAGTAGTAGTTTAAAGGGTTTCAAAGGGTTTAATGAGCGTTAACCACTCCTGGTCATCTGCCCGAAGCCCTAAGGCCCTATGTCTGCAACAGCCAGATACAGCCAGTAGTAGTTTACATCCGTTTGCAACAATGCCGAGAAGGATATGCGATTTATACCGGCATCCGTCGAGGATGGCAACAATGTTCTCCGAGGCGCAGTAGGCCATGTTGGCTCATTACAATTTTACCCATATTTGATTGTTACCAGAACTTGCTTGGTCATTGTTGGAGTTTGGTGGGTATTCGTTCGACCACGTTAGTTTGGCAATTATGGCTGACGTCTTGGGAGTTTAGTGCTTTGTTTTCTTCTGATTCCGAAAACGATTTTGTTGCAACACGGAAAACTACGATTCTTTCTAATCCAGAGGCATCACGCAGTCGTTGGCTTTTGGATTCCAACAAATGTGTACTGTTGGTGAGTTAGCCTAAGCCTGTTTCTTTGGTTAAGATTTTCTTGTTTTTGGTATGTTGCCTAGTTAAGGCTGTTTTCGTTTATTAAGATTTGATTGTATTTGGTGTGTTGTTGAGTTAAGACTATTTTTTTTTATTAAGATTTGCTTGATATGGGTGTGTTTTTTTAATTGTTGCCTTGGTTTCCGGTGCAGGTTTTTTTTTTTTTTTAAAGAGTCCAGCATATATTCGCTACCGCTAGGTAGCATGCGTTATTGTCGTTGCTGTGCTGTATAAGGATGGGTGTCACCTTTTATATACGCAGACACACAAACGCAAATTCCGTAATTAGTCGAGCATTCGGTTTTGGTCGCTTCGTTCTTTGCCGTCAGAAGTTGGTAAAAGACGAAAAATCAAGGCGGTATTCATTGTTGAAATTTATCTGACTTTTGAAGATCCTCCCCCGTTGATTCTTCACTATACAACGAGGTTGGCTCGATTCTGTGCATCTTTTACACCCTCTCCCCCCTACACACCCACTCTTCTTCCCCCTCCCTCACTCCCTCTTTCCTTCCCGCATCCCCCTCTCTTCATCCCTCCCTTTCTCTCTTTAAAACCCCCTTTCGCTCAACAAGGACCAACGTCTTGGTGTCGTACCCCGGGAATTTTCGTATGAATGGACTCGAACGCGCGAAGGTTCTGTACCCAGCCACCATGCTAATGCACTACCATTCTGGGGGGGGCCCTCCCCACTCCTCACCAAACGACTACCATTCACCAACTCAAAACCCTCAGAAGACATGGGTTAAAAAAAGTTTTATTTTTAGAGAAGTTAACAGCTTCTTAATATGGTAAAGAAATAGCGGTTAACTTAGCCAGAAGAAAAATATAGTAAACAAAAAATGACCTCAGCCACTTGCATGAAAAAAACTGGATTGTTAAATTCAGTCACCGATTTAACGAATATGTTTCCCTTTTACTGCCACAATCAGTCAGTATAAGGTATAGTTATGAATGAGATCTATTTATTTATAGCACCACATTGAATTCTTAAACGCTACTTCCTTTAGTTGTGTTTCCAAATTACCATCATCCTTCTATTAGACTCAAGGCCATCTGAGATGAATGCTCTCTGACTGTTCTATATGACTGATCTCTGACAGATCTAACGCTGTTTATAGAGTGGCGTCATGATTAGCACTTCAGTGTTCGTTCGGATCAGGGTAGAAGAATATATAAGTCTTTCTCTTACAACGGTAAACATTTGGGACGAAAGAAATACCTGCTTTCAACAATTTACCGCCAGAGGGCGCTGTCGTCAAGTAACGGAAGCGCAAAGCCTCATGGGAATCAAAACTATTTAGCGTCACTAAAAAAAATTGATCACGATTAGAATACGAAATTAATCGTTTAAAATATACCATAATTCAGATTAGAACATTAAAATAATTTTAAGAGAGATCAGAACTGGCTGATCGTTTTACTTTTTTTAAATTCAACATTCAATTTTAAAACGGGTTGTCGTTACCAGTGGAGCTAACTTTAACACATGGTTTTGTGTTCCGAGAACGCTCGACAATCGTGCTCATCGCCCGTTCAGGCTGAAGTATCATCCGTGGTTTATGTTTATTGCAACGATTTATATACCGTTTGAATCGAATACAGAATAAGTTCTTCTACTTCGGATATGCCTACGCACGAATATTTCGCTTGTTTCCGCAGGTATTGTCGCTATTACAATGGTTACCATGGCAACGACGCCGCCATTTTTTATTTCAAGTTTCGGCTCATACGAGAACCTGACAAGTGCTGCCTTCTGGTGCCGTTGGTGGAAGCAGGCCTTTCTTTACCCCACGTTTTCAGAAAAGCGTCACTACCTACTAATCTACCTTGGTTCGGATTGAGGCACCGTTCGCAGGGCTAAGAACACAAACCTCCCAATACAACAACAATTATACCCATACTTGATTGTTACAAAGTCGGTATAAATTCGCTACGGCTAGCAACGCTACGGGGGCACTGTTGTAAGTGGAGGTAAACTAGTAACCTACACTAACAACAATGCTAGTCACACTTACAACAGGTCGCCAAGGTAAAGGGTAAATGAACCAAACAGTCTGCATTAAAGAATGGCCTTGTGAGAATACAAGATGACAATAATTTGAGAAAGAAAGAAAAGACGACTGTGTTGACTGGGACTCAAACTCAGGTTTCCCGTTTCTAGCCGGGCGGTCCAACCACTGTACTACCGGGGTGGATCCTGGCGACAGACTCCAGCTGAGGTTAGTAGCTGTTCAACCTTTCTCAGTGGTGACCTAAAGGCCACAAACATACTCTAGGAATAATAACATTAGAAATAATGTGAGCAATAAATAAAGAATATATTACAAGGTAAAGGGTTAACGACGCAAATCTTTCTTTCTCAAATTAGTGTATCTTGTATTTTCACAAGGTCAGTCTTTAATGCAGATTGTTTGCTTAGTTAATCCTATACCTTGAGATTTATTCTTATTTATTTCCAACATTATTTCTAATGTAGAGGCCAAGAAGCAAGTTGCTTTCCCCCTTTGTGTACGTTTGTGGTCTTTACATCACGAATGGGAATGGTTGAACAGCTACTTAGCTCGGCTGTAGCCTGTAGCCAAGGTCCGCCCTGGTAGCGCAGTGGAAGAGCGCCTGGCTAGTAAGCGTGAAATCCTTGGTTCGAGACCCAGGCAAGGTTTCTTTCTTTTTCAGATTTAGATTGTCTCGTATTCTCACAAGGCCAGTCTTTAATGCAGACTTTGTGCTTCGGCTAAAACAGTTTGTATGGAGGCTGAGCTGGCTGGTGCGTGTTGATGTGCACCGTTAGTGTATAGAGTGCCAAATACCCTTCCCCAGAGTAAACTAAGCATGATAGGAAAAAAATGAAAGCATCGATAGGTGGCACGTTTTGTTGTGGGTTAACACTCACAAGCTCAAGATAAGATATAAGATAAGATATCATTTATTTGCCTCAGCAAGAAAGGATGTACAAAAGGGCATGCCACTTATATTGGTCCTACGTTAAAAACAAAGTAAAAAAAATATCTCCTATAATACACACTTGTAGTCTACGAACAAGACAACAACATACAATATACAACTAATATACAGTAAAAAAAATAAACCAACATAGGTCGTATTCTAACCAAAAATGAATAAGCCATGACGATACTCTGCAATACAGGGAAGCAGGCGATATTCAGCAATATTCAGTGTTCCTTCCATTGGCGTCACGAAGAACTTGAAGACGAGAGGGTAAAAGTGACTCAAAAAACTGGGTGTTTGTGTGGTGATGAAGAGCGGTCTGGTAATTCTTCTGATCTGTCTGAAAAATTTGGACAATGTTGAAAAAAGGATGCCGTCTGAGCCTCTAATTTCAGATTGTAAATAAGTGTCTTGTCTAACAGTCGTCGTTATACAATTTAAAACCTGTATTATGTTTTCTAAATGAGACATAGAAAAAAAATACGAAAAAGAAAAAACACCGAAAGACGTCTGCCATCCTCTTTTTGTTCGAACGGAATCATACATCAAACATTCCGAAAATGACAGGACAATAACTTTTAGATAACATGCAAAACCATATTCAGTAAATAAGTGATGTCCAAACAAGTAAATTTGCTATGCAGTAGACATTTCATAATTTCGTTGTTTCTTGCGGTAAAGTGCTACGATACGTAGGCTCTTTTATATTTCTTCCGCTTTTACTTTTGTTAGATTTATTTACGAATTCAGTTGTCTAAATGCTTCAGACAAATGCCGCCTGAAATTTAATGGTAAACTACAACATGAGAAAGAGGACGTGTAGTCATTAGTAATTAATTAGTGACACTATTGCGATTTTATTGGGCTGAGAATATTTTGTATATATTTCATTTTAGAATTTGGCAAAAATGCTTAATATTAACAATTTTATGAAGAAATGTTATTTATCAGCAACTTTAGTAGCTAAAAATTGTGCATGAAATAAGAATTAGTTGAGGCCTTTGTGCTTATCAATTTTGAGGCCAAGAACATTTTTGTATACATTTCTAAAGATCACTATAAAATTAGGCTAAAAATTTTAATTTTAATAATTTTATTAAAAAATATGTTATTATTCGCAACTCTAGCAGATAAAAATGATGCATATAATAGAAATTAGTTCAGCTCTGTGTGCTTCTCACCTTCTCTAAGAATATTTTTGTATACATTAGATCACTTTAAAATTGGGCTATTATATTTAACTAGAGGAAGCCCGTGCTACGCACGGGGCCGGTCATGAATCAAGTTTACGGACACATTTCCCAGGAGATTTTCCGGTACTCTTCCCGACGACTTGTCAGATTGATCGATTACTCATGCCTACCTCCTGTTTGCATGCAGGTAGAATGGGAGAGCGCATTTACAATGCGGGCGCGAGGAGGGGAGAAGTAATTATTGTTCGGCCCGACGACTTGTCAGATTGACCCTTTATTGAGTTGATCCACCACTCGTGCCTGCCTCCTGTTTCCATGCAGGTAGAGTGGGAGAGTGCATTTTCAATGCGGGCGTGAGGAGGGGAGAAGTGGTTTTCCTTTTAGCCTTCCTTTTAGCCGGCCTCCAGGATTATTATATAGATTTCAACAATTTTATTAAGAAATAATATTTATCCGCAACTCTAGCAGATAAAAATAGACAGTACCTACCTCTCGTCTCATCTCATATTTTTGCGTGTCGTAAACATACCAGTTTTAAAAATTACGCTAGGGATGAAGTGAAAGCGGAATGAAATACATTTTTCTGAAGCGCAGCAGACATCATATTAAAGCACTTTATTAAATAATGGCTTTTAATTTTTTTATTAAAAAAACTTTATTTGCAGTGTTAGCAGATAGTATTTACCGCTGTACTCACAAACAAAAATGCTTCGTGGTGGTATGTTTTTACGGTGAAATTTAAGCCGAATTAAAATTGTTACATAACTTTAAAAACGTTATTTCTCCGCAAATATAGCAGTTAAAAATGGAGTACAATATTATAAGCTAGAAAGTTCTACTTGTCCGCACAGTTTTTACACGTTATAGCAGTTTACAATTAGGCCCTAATATTAGATTACAAAAAAAAAAAAAACTAAGCTATTATTCTCCTTACCTATATACAGAGGATGACTTTACTAAGATATCAGCATTGTACCAGGCTTAAAAAAGGTATCCCTCAGAAACAAGAAGCACTATGGTGCTTCGTCTAGCTAAAGCATTAGGGGTTTAGGTTTTAATTATCGTAATATTTCTCAGTCGTATAAAGTTGTAAAATCAAAATTAAAAAAAAAAAGATGTGCGATCTGCGACAAAATAAACGCATACAAAATGACACGTTTCGCCGTTAAACATCACCGTCTTCAAGCAAAAAGTCAAAGTTCGTCCATAAACGTTTAAAATAAATAACAAAAGTAAAAAAAAAATTCCAAAGAAAAGTGAACCATTGCACGCCGAGTGTTTGTATTGGCGGAAAAGAAGCTCCAGGAAGCCTTAGAACCGACTTGAAGCATAGCTTCTCGTTATTAGGGCGCGTTTACACAACACTTGCTTCTACATTATCGCAGCTAGAATTGAATCGCGTTGGCAAAGGTGTCGTTGTAATGGTTACATCACAACTTGAATGAGCTAAATCCGATCTTTGACGAGACTTTAAGTAAATTCTTGCAGTTGCATAATCCGTGAAAATAAAACAAATAATAATAATAAAACTTTATTGTCATGAAAAGACAAAAGGCAAGGGAAAGGGCCGGTTTTAGCTACTTACATCCAACCTATTAAAAGTGCAGACTATACTAGTAATTTGTCAGTTATCTACAAATTTAAATTAGGCTAGCTACAAGTTAAAAAAAAAAACAAGCAATGCAATATGTATACAAACTAAATGAAAACATTGGGGAAAAAGCACATATGTAAAAAGTAAACAAATTCGTAAACAATTGATCATTTTTAAAATTGTCTTGCAAATACCTATTAAGGTTACAGTGTCGGAGTCATGCCATAAACAACCACAGCGTTGGCACGCTCACCGGGTCACGGATCACGAGCTCACATCGGAAGGACAAAGAATTCCTCGTGACGAAACAATTTTCCCAGTCGCTTCTGAAGTCACATTATTGACGGTTTTCGTTATGATCCGACATCAGGGAATTTCAGATGATTTGTAAGGGTACGTTTATGCAAAAAGACCTTTTCGCTCGCCGAACGCTATTTGCTAGGCAACCGTTATTTATTTACAATTAATTTCCCGTTTCTGTTAAATGAATGCGGTAAGAGGCAACAAATTAAATGTATTATAAGTAACAACACGGATAAAGAACAAAGTGTAACAATAATTTTAAACATTGGCACAACATTGTTGCCATTTCACGTTATTTCAAAAATTTGTTATTCTCGCTGAAAAGAAACAGCTTCTAGCAGAGATCAAACGACGGCAGAATAAATAGCTATTCGCAGCGAGAATTAAAAATCCAACATGGCGTCCATTTCGGGGTTGTCGACTCGAAGACAAGACATCGAATACCGGCATTCAGAAATCTGTCCGTCGTCTTGTACAGCAGTAAAAATTGTTTTCTAGTTGTCATAAATCGACTCTTGTCATTTGGCACGCTTCGTACGTCCACGAGGCACGAGGACGAGATTTGTGTCCGTGTTGTTGCCATGGTTACTACGTATAGGCAACTTGAAGCCACATTCTTCAGTAAAGGCGAGAAGCAGCCAGGAGATTTAGTATTAACCAAATGAAAGCTAGTAATAAGCGAGAAATTTGTCGTTGCATAAACGAGCCCTAACTTCTAGTTGCGATAATAATAATAATAAAAGCAATCTATTCACTCAAATAAAAGTGAAAAGTAGATGCAAGGGCTCAAAAGAGGCCACTTATAGCAATCCTAAATTAAAAAAGAAACACAGCAAATAAAATTGGGAAAAGGTTTACGAAACTAGAGGTGCGTGTTCAGGACGATGTAAGAAGCCACTAAGGTTTAGTTTTGTTAATTTATGTTTAAACGATGGAAGCGATGGGGCCGAGACAATATCATCACTAAGCAAAAAGGACTTCCGAAGATTTGTTTTAAAACGGGGGAGTGATAACTTGAGGTGGTTCCCACGAGTCTTAGAAAGTGGGGTGATCTCAAACGCGGCAGGTCAAAAGGTAACAAGTTGTGTAAAATTTGGAAGGTCAAAAAAAGGTCGGCTTTTAACCGACGACACTCAAGGGTGTCAAGTTTAAGTGATTTTAAGCGATCGCGATAGGTTAAGTTTCTAAGCCTGGAAGTGACTTGGTAAACATCCTTTGAATTGACTCTATTTTGTCAATGTCCTTTAGTAGGTGTGGAGACCAAACCTGACTCGCGTACACTACCATAGGGCGCACGTAAACTTTGAAGGCCCAAAGCTTTGTGAGCACAGATCCCGAGCAGAAGCAACGGTCGACGATGGCAAGCCTACGACTAGCAGCCGCAGAAATTGTGTCACAGAGAGTAGAGAATTTGAGGTTAGACTGGAACCAGACGCCAAGGTCTCGAACATTGCAAATCGTTGCAAATCATTGCGAATCGTTGGTAAAGGCGTCTTTATTATTCCTGGCTGCTTTTCCGCCAACAAACACATCCTTGGTGCGATGGTAGGTGTCTCACTTTCCTTTGGGCTATTTTGCTTTTGTTGTTTATTTTAAACATTCGATGGACGAAGGCTTTCTGCGTAACTTTGAGTATTTGTTTGAAAACGGTGATGGTTAGCACCGAAATGTAACACTTTGCGTCCTTTATTTTGTAGCGCATGCTGACTTTTTTTTATTTATTTTTTTTATCAATTTTAATCACCTATTGTGCTTTTTCATCATACTTTGAGGATTTTTTTCCCCGCAAAACGAGCACCATGCTCGACTTTGGCTGAAAAGAACACGACTTAAACTGAAAAGATCACAGTCCACCTTTCTGCTTCTGTAATTATATAGATCGAAGACTTACTCGTCACTGATTGGTCACCAACAAACAAACCATAGATCTTGAGAGCATATCTCACTTAGAGCAAGCTTGCATCGAGTTATGCCCATGTTAAGAAACACGAAGGTGCTTCTCGTCAGGATTCAGAAATTTACGGTAGAAAATGAGCGGCATAAAAATGATGTTTAGGCCTCCTTAATATGAATTACGAACGCTGGAGTAAACGAATATACAGGTTGGAGGACGAAATACGAAGGGGCTAGTATTGCTACGCCAAATAAAGGAACACATCGTACATTTTAAACACGCAAAACTATCTTTAAAATTTGTGATTACTCAAAATTGTCGGCCTGTAAGTTAAATCGACTGATAACCCATAACCGCCTGTAAAAACTTTCAGGCCCTTTTTTTTGAGTCCCATGGGACTCGGGCTGGTTCTCGGATTCGAACCGGCATTCTCTTGGTTTGGAGCCGACGACGCTGACCATTGGGCTGTGACTGCCCGCTTTGCTTGGAGTCCCCGGGGACCCCTCACAAAGCTCGCGCTGGGACTTAGTTTTTCGCTGTTATACGTTGAAGACGTACGTTCGTATCTAGGCGGTTATGGGTTAAATATTTCGTAAATAAAATCTGATGACGAACACGAATCGTTTTGTGAAAAGAAAAAAATTCTCACACCAAATACCACTCCTGCCTAAATGAAATCTATAATTTGTGCGTTTTTATACCTTCGTTCTCGGAAAATTAAATCTGGAAAGGAGTTTCGTGCTAAAACTCACTCATTTTGTATAGATTTCACTAGATTTCACTCACTAGATTTAATAGAAGCAGTTGGGGCCATTTAAAAGGACATTCCTCCCAGCGTCATTTTTGTAGAGCCTCCACACCAAGTGCACCCCAAAGTTTTACTTACTTACCGTTAGTCAATCCCTAGCTAAAAATCCGTTTTAAAGTGTGGCGTCTATGATATTTTCTGTGGAATATTGGTCCCGCACGTATACGATCCTTTGCGCGTAGCTGTTATAAGGCAGGCTGGATGTTGCTTTAATGCAGCCGAGAGTTGCATAATTATGCGTTTTCTTCATATCCAACAAACAAACAAACAAACAAACAAACAAAAAACAGTAGTTTTGTATTACCTGCTGTTGACATCGTCCATGAAAACGTTTACCTACTTGCTGTTGGCATCGTCTATGAAAATAATCTTGAAAACATTTCGGACAACAGCAACAACTGTAATTTAAGTACTTCATGCAGACCCGTCACCTGCCCCCCCCTCCCTTCCCACCTCCACTGAATTCACTCGTCAAACTAAAAATGGGGTAGAAATTTTGAATTTGAAAAAGACATACAATCCCATCTTTGACCCTCCTTTTTTTGCCCCCTCCCCCTCACCTCCCCACGACGGCTCCTAAAAATTTTAAAAGATTGCTTGAGGCTGCGGGGGTGAGCAATATGGCTTATAAACGTTACGTACAGTAGCGTTAAGCCCGCTTCAAAGGACGTGGCGGGGGTGTGGGAGTAGAAGGGGGGGGGGGGGTGAGGAGCGGACGGCCTGGGCTACTGTACCGTACACAGTCCAAGCAGTCTCACAGGCCCTGTTCAGACCTCACAAAAGACTTTGCGTCTCGTGGGGAGGTAAAGAAACGTTCTTCTCTTGCACGCGCGTCACTGTGCTCCTATCCCCCTTCCCCCTTACTGTTGGGCCCCTGCAGGTCGGCGTGTGAGCCACCGTATTAAAGCTGATTGTTCAACCAGCTGTGCACGTACGACGGGGTAGGGGTGTCCATTGTGATGCTTCTCCTGGGCTCCGACTGTACGCGTGGCGACGCTATCCGAACAAAGACCACGTGACCGTGGCAGACGCGCGCGCATTGCGTCACAATGTTTTGGCCCGTCGTCCGCGATTATGTCGTCGATTGAACGACAACGACTTTTCAGCAACAGATAATATCTTGATAAATCTGTTAATAAACGGGAAATTTTTTATTTTTCAAAAGAGCATTGAAATAATTGTAGCAAAAACCCTTAAGACATAGAGAACAATGAATGGTTAATAAATGGTACTGGCACGGAATGCACTTTCCATTGGAGCACACTGAAACTTCGACATTAATGGACGATAACAGAATCATGAGTTGTCCTTTGCTACCGTGCAAACAATGCCTCGTATTATTCCGTCAATGTCAGATGGCTGAGCTGCAAGGCTCGGTGGTAGCCTTTGGTCTCAAAAGGTTCAGTTCAGTTACCTCCTTAGGTATTCTAAAATTTCAAGGAACCGTTATCATTAATGTTTGGATTGGGGGTGGGGTCAGAGAAATCAAACCAATTGTGGGGTTTTCATTTTTATGGTTTAGGAATTTTATGGTGTCGAGGACGAGAAATTTCTCGTGGAAAAGTAAATTTGTGTTAGGGCACGTTTACGTAACGACTCGCCTTTGCATTCTCGCAGCTAGAAGCTAGAAATCTCCCGAAATTCCAACATGGCGGCGGTTTTATGTCTGCCGCTTCGTAACGAAAACAACCAATAACGTGAGTTCTGAAGCGTCTGGAAAATTGTTTCGTCATGAGGGATTCTTTATATTATTGTCACGGATTATAAGACGGCAAGTATATATTCAAACGATGTCGGATTTAACTAATCCAGGTAACGTTGTTACTATGGCAACGACATCTTTGCTATCGCAATTGAATTCTATCTGCGAGAATGCAAAGGTGAGTCGCTGCGTGTATGCGCCCTTAGAATGGCCTTGTAGTTTTCTCGCATCAAGAGCGTATTTTTAATTGTTGACCTTTTATATCAACCACAGTTGCATTGAAGTTCGACCTATCAAATTTTAAATATTTATTTGAAATTGATTACTTAACATAAAACGATTATTTTCTATAGTAAAGATAAAATTAATTTTGCAGGTCCGATGCTAGTCAAAGCATTTGTTCACTGGTTTTTACTCTTCTTCTTCTTTAATCACGTAAAGATGTGCTGGACAAAAGTAGACGTTAGAAGGACGACGTCTCCCCGACTATAAATGGATTTTGCGTTACGGAGGTCCATCGGACGCCTTTTGTACATCACAAACTGAACCTGACCACATGTGCTGGACGTCCAGTGAACGTTTGTTGGATAAATACGGTTGCTTTCCATCCTGTTTCATCATTAGTTTAACGTCTCTTGAACGTAGTGTGTTGTTATGGTATATTTTCGCTTGTAGAGTCATCGATGTTCCTCTCTCGACTTTTTCGATTTGTGTGAATATTTACGAATCAAGACTTTGTTTGCCACATCAGTCGCCTATCCACCATTTCTAGTTATGAATCATAAAATTTTCTCACAGTAAAAATGGTGACCATAAACATTTGAACACAACAAAAGGGTTTCACGTGGATTAAACAATACAGTTACATTGTGGTGTCAAAACCTTACAGGAAAAGCTTGTGTGCCATAAACATCAAATGAATTCATTTCAGTTTGCTGATGGTGTAATTGGTTTATAGCAATTTGTTGGTAGTTGGGCCAACAGTTTGCAAGGTAGCAAATGGACATGCGTTCTCTTAAATTCATGATCATTGTTTGCCTGGAAGTATTATAACGAGTTTTTAACTATCATCGGTAAAAACATGGTGTTGCACTCTAACTGCAGTGTTCTAGATTTGTAGATATTATTAGACGGAAAGCCAAATCGGCTTGGTTAGTAAAAAATAAAAACAGATGAAACCTATCTCCGCTGCCTTTTGGACTTGAATGTCATACTCCCTGTCAGATGGCTTGGTCTCAAAGTTCGAACGTTCAATTCCCTGCTTACGCAGTATAACATTTAAACCCAAAAGGCAAAATACAGAAATCGAATTGCATCTTTATTAATTTATAGGTTTGTAATTTCTTTCCGTTTCTTTTGTGGAGCAGAAGACCCACAGAAAATCATCATTCGCTTAATAAACCGATCACTCAATAGAAACATTGTGGGGTAGAAGATACATAGTGGGTCACCACCAACTTTGTAACTCAATCAATCAATGGAAACATTGTGGGACAGAAGGTCATATTGTGTCACTGCTCACTTAATAAATCAGTCAATCAATCGACACGTTGGGGGGAGTGGGGGGGGGGGCAGACGATTGTGAGGGATTGCAATATTAAATAGATGTCGACTCTGGATGAATATTTAATTATTACGGTGCTCACAGCCCAGTGCCGCGTCTTGATGAGCAGTCGGGAATATTGCAAACCTAGATGGATGAAATAAAGTAGAATGCACTTCTTCTATATTATTGGATACACAATAAAGTCAAACTGATCAATAGCTAGCATTTCTTAGCCTGAGAAAGATGAACTATGTATTATAGGCTATCTCAGTTTTAGATGATGTGCGGGGGTAGGGAGGGCAAACCCTTTTATAAGGAGGTCTTACTCTACTCTCGTCCATCCTCACAAGCTTAATTACCGGAAATTAAGAAAAGGCAAGATAAGGAAGCTGCACAATAATGTGGAATTTCCCAGAACTCCCGAAAGGGAATCCCAAGTTGCACGACCACATGTTGCCGTCCCCAACGTATGTCCTCATATTGGTATTGGCGGCATAACAAAGGCGCCAATGTCCATATAATGATATTCCTCTGATTATAAACACAACTTTACGTCAACACCTTTACAATAAAACAGCAATAAATAACGTTACAAGGACCGTTGCACATTTCTCACCTCAAAAACTACTACCGAAGAATTAGATTAAAACCCTGCATTTTACCTAATTTCCATCCATCTCGATTTTAAGTTCCCTACACACAACCTCCATCCTGGCCTCAGCAATGATCGGCCAGAAAATCATTTATGAAACATAAACATACATAACTGTATCCAAGAATGAACAGGCAATTGATACACATAAGTAATAAAATTGGTAACTGCACGGGAAATTTAGCATGGGATGTGCAGAACCGAAAGATGGGTCAAACGACACTACCATCTTTTAGGTGGCAGGCCAAGAAACACGATCAACATTGGAATGGCAGAGAATACCACTTGATGCAGCAAACTAGAAAGCAGTAAACACAGGGAAGGACAATTTGGCACGGGACAAACTCGGAGGTGAAGGAAGTGGAAACCAGCCGGTTCAAGTTTCCAAACTTCCAAATGAGTGACCAACACAGCGGGAGTACAAATGGATCAATTGCCAGATGTCGACGTTAGGCACTCCCATTGTTGTTCATATACTCCTGGCATTTCCAAAAATTCTGGTGCTACACTTGATCATAAATAGTTGAACTGGTAGATCTCAGTTGCGTGGAAAGCAATAGACAGTTCCTAAATTTGTTGATGGTAAACTCCTTAAATGAATGTAAGAAAGTTGTTGCTTACAATTACGGTCCATTTTTTGGGTCGCCATTGCAAAGCATTGCTGAGTTGTAGAATCCATGTTGACAATAAATTCTTCGAATATGAAATTATTCTTTTTGGCTTGGTTCCAGATATGAAGGTGGCAGAAAAAAAATTCTAACCAAAATTCTGTATCCCGGACTTGGGCCCACAGGTGTGAGGCGTTGTGATTTTAAATAGATATAGACTACTGTGTCCACAGCCCAATGCTGCCGTCTTGATGACTAGAGTGGGCTCGCAGGAATACTGCAAACCTCGATGGATGTAATAAAACAGAACAAATTTCTTCAATGATCTTATTGTGATCCATGATAAAATCATACTGATCAATATCTAGAATTTCTTAGCCTGAGAAAGATGAAAAATCGTCTGGGATATACCAGTCTATGATGATGTGTGGGGGTGAGGGTCAGCTCTTCTATAACAATAGGGGTCTTGCACCACTCTCTTCTATCGAAGCAACATGCCAAAGTTCTGAAAAATTAAGAAATAGCCAAATTAGGAAGTTGCGTAATAATGAGCAAATAACAAACAATCATGAAAGAGGAACGATTCCCAGCGTGCCTATAGGTGGGCAATGGCGGCATTCCAAATGAGCCAATGTCCTTTTACCGACATTCCCATAATTGCAAGCGCTTGTGTTTTCACGACAACACCTTCAAAATAAAACTACAATAAGTAAAACCTGCCAGCTAACTGCTACTACGACTGTTACGAAATCCGTGGTGGATCACCGCTCACTTAATAAATAAATCAATGAATGAAAACACTGAGGGGTAAAAGATCCGTAGTGGGTCACAAGTCACTTAATAAATCAGTAAATCAAAGAAACATTGTGGGACAGAAGACCTGCATAGTTGGTCGCCAATCACTTATTAAATCAGTCAGTCAATAGAAACATTGGAGGTAGAGAACCATAATGGGTCACCACTCTCTTAATTAATCAATCTATCAGTGGATGCGAGGCGGAAGATACCTAGTGGGTCACCATTACCTTAATTAATCAATCAATCAACCAGTGGAAACATTGTGAGGCAGAAGTTCCATAGTGGGTCACAACTCCCTTAATTAATCATTCAATCAGTGGAAACAGTGTGGGGCAGAAGATCCATAATAAATTACCACTCGCTTAATAAATCAGTAGAAATATTATGTGGCAGAAGATCCATAGCAAGTCGCTACTTACTTAATAAATCAATCAATCAATGGAAACATTGCGGGGCAGACGATCCACAGTGGAATCACTGCTCACTTAATAAATAAGTCAAGGAAAGAAAGAAAATACGAGTTGTGGGTAACCAGATGAGCCTTTCTGCGGCTTGGTTACGACTGCTCCATGAATTTGCAGATTTTCTGTAGATTTAAGTTGATATCTAGTCTGCAGATTGAGAGTGTGAAAGCAAATCGGCTCGATTTTAGTGATAAATAAATACGGATGCAAACCCTATTACCATTGCCTTTTGGACTTAAATGTCACTGCCTGATTGGGAATTGAACCCTTGACCTTTGACAGTGTTTGCTTTTCTATGTTCCGGTATGTGCCTATGAAATGCTGCCTATGGCCCATTCCCTTTTAGACAGTGTCAGTATGGCTTAGCGTTAGGACTTCAGCCTTTGGTCTCAAACATCTAGGGTTCATTTCCACTAAGGCAGTCTGACATTTAGTCCAAAAGGCAACGGAAATGGGTCTGCATATGGAATTATTTAGATTACAGGAACAGTTTTTCTAAACTTAAAATGGGTTCTGAATTTAAAATGGGTTTCCTTCGCGATAAAACATTAAGGTTCCATATTCCACTAATTAAAAATAATTATGGCTGTAAAACTAAAGATCATTATATTCCAACAATTTTCAATTTAATTCCATCAAAATTACTAGATTTAACTCAGTACACTTCAATCAAACAAAAATAAAAGAATGGCTAATTAACAACTAAGGTATAGTTTTATTTTTTAATTATTGTTTTTTTTTCTGTGTCTGTCATTATTATTATTTTTATATTTTTTACCATACTGTGTGATTTAATTTTGTTGTATAGATTTTTCTTTATCTTGATTGTGAAATTGTCTAAATGTGTAGCCAAACAAGGACTTTTATAGACCTTCGGCGACACTCTTTGAATAAAGGTTATTATTATTATTATTATTTTATTGTGTGTGTGTCACATTACATCACAGTAGGTTACGTTTTCAGCAAGTGAAGGGAAACGCATAATGGAAATATGAGGCGGCTTTTTACTTAATTCTAGACCAATAATTATGTCATCAACTGTAGTTATCTTCAGATTTTCATCAAATAATTTTCAGTTTTAATTTTTGCTGCGTTATTCCCGAAATTAATAATTGAGTCTACTGTGATAAATTATTAGAGATTAAACTTCATTTTAAGCAATCAAATGCGGTTAATTCATTAGAGTGAGATACACATTTTTTCGAAAATATAAGGGACGACTGTAATTTGTAAATCTACACAATGTTTGTACAAACCCATTTTGAATAGAATTGGGGTTCTGCCGGTATATAACCTAATCAAATCATCAGGTAGTACAAAAATGTTTGGACAGAAGCATGTGTAACTGAAGGTGAATAGTGTTTTAGTTTTAGTTTGAGTTGAGTTTATAGTTATTTTTTAGAAGCAAATACAAGGACATGTAGGCATAAAAGTGACAAACCCACACTCCACAAGAGCAGATGCCCACGTGTGGATTTGGGGACGCACAAAAATGCAAATCAAACAAACGTTGAGGAAAAAAAGTATTTAGGAAAAAAAAATTAAGAAAAAAAAACAATTATACAAGAGTAATCCGAATAAAACAATAGCATATTGCTTTTACGAGTTACCAGCCCAAAATCTTTTTTTTTACTTTTTGGATCTTCATCAACTGATGTAAAACCATGCATATACGTAGTTCGGCAAAAGTTTAAAAAATGTTCTTACCTATTTTGTTTGAATCAGTTTACGTAATCCCATATTATCATGTTGAAATGGGCGAACTTACCCTTGTGTCTTGCTTTGGGTGCCCTCGCATCTAACCCTCCCCACCCCGAAATTGTTTTCGTCGCAAAATTAAGTACGTACGGTGTTCAACCGTATTTCAAAGAATACTCTTACCAAATTTTATTTGAATCGGCTTACGCATTCGACTGTAACCACCGTAAACCGTTCATCAGGTACCACGGGTCACAAAGTTGAATTTTTCCCAAACTTAATTGGGACCTTTCTTGATGAGTACGGTGTACTGAATATTCCTAACAAGTTCGTGTTTATATGAGAACGACTTTGAAATTATAAACCAGAAACGTTTTTTGTACGCCATTTTGGGCTGCCATTTTGGATTTTTACCAAGTACATAATCAGTGTGGTTTTCAAAAGCTCAGGATGGAATTCTCTGATATTTCCAGGTTTTCCAGACCAATACTGACATTTCTCACTGATTTTTTCGGCCGAAGGTAGAAGGAATACTGGACTGAAAATTTTTTTTTCATATTTCACTCAAATCGCAATAATTATGTCGCCATGGCAGTGCTAAATCAAAAATTGCACTGACCTAACTTGTACTCACTAAAGAGTAGGAAAGTCATAATATGAACAAAACTAGAAACTCACTTTACAATAATTAACGTCCCACATTACTTAGGCTTAAGGAGTTTTTGTTTTATCAGAAATGACAAAACGGAATGAAATTTTAACTGAAATAAAGTGAAGGTTCTAAAAATCTACATAACAATTCTAGAGGCCGGCTAAAAGGAAGGCTAAGGGGAAAGCTAAAAGGAAAATCACTTCTCATTGTTTTCGTGCACGTGTAATGTCTTTGCTACGGTGCCTAACAATTCCTGGAGCACGTGCTAAGGATTGAAAACTATCGTCCAAACCGTTGATTATTGATGGGTAAAATGAAATTGGTAGCTGGAAACAATGCTATGGTTTATTTAATTCGCAGATGAAGGCGTTCATACCTCAGCTCCGGGCAAACGGGACACGACGCTTGACGGGGCATGCCGTCTGATGCAAAATGAAATTTAGTCCGCCATGAATATGTACCCACTGGGAACACGCCACACAAAAGGTGATAAAAGGTTAACGTTGGGCGGGCGAAAATTAGAGTTGGGAGTGGGAGTGGGGAAAGGGGAGTAGGGAGTGGGAGTGGGGAATTAGCGTTTCTAAGCCAATCTCCAAGGTTGGCGGGACGGGGGGGGGGGGGGGGGCCGGGAAGACGGTCTGTAAATTTAATTTATGACCGGTCCCGTGTGTAGCACGGTCTTCCTCTAGTAAACAATGATTCCGAGTTAGGTATTCTTTATATATGAAAAATACTTTTCCGAAAATGTTGAAATTCAATGACTAATACATGTTTATCAAATTCTCTAATTTTTTCCATTAATTTTCCAGAATTGATAAATTACCTGAATTTTTCCTGATTTTTTCCATTAATTTTCCATAATTGATAATGTCCCTGATTTTCCCTGATTGTTCCATAATTGAAAAATTTCCTAGTTTTCCTGGTTTTCCAGATTTTTCAGTCAGAACGCCACCCTGATAATTGTGGTGATCGGCCGCATTTCAAGAAATATTCCTGCCAAGTTTCATTCGAATACATTCAGTTTTTCTACCGTGCAGCTACGAGTAACAACCAAGCAAACAGGCAGACGGAGTAATTTGCCAAATCTTAGAGTTAAAACAGGACCTCCTTCTCAGCACACACAAGCCTCGCGAAGAACAAACAAACCTAAAAAAAATAAACAGGAATTAAAAACGTCAAAACTTACTGGTGACGTTTACTTGAGGGGGAGTGATAATAAAAGAGTTGTCAAGTTGATGGACACTTCTTGTCACCTTCTAGTTTGGGAAACAAAAAAGGTTGTGACCTCGAGAGGGTCACTAGTCATCTCTAGTTGATGTCTTACGTCTGGGTGAGAAGACCAAGTGGACCTTTGCGGTGACGTAACAAGGTCAGCAGGCGATAGATTGCCAAGACCACACCATCACCTCAAGACTTTATAAGACCAACAATGTTTTTTTTTTTTTACTTTCTTCCCGTCCACCGTAAACTTTCGACCCAAATAAGAAAAAGTACGTTTGACATAGCAAAACAGACATTGCATTTATTACAATGGTTTTGATTCATTCTCCATTCCCGTTAGGATTGATGGGCACTGACTGGTTTTGAAAAGGGTGAGCCATTTAAGTAGACCAAAACAACGAGCCCATAGCTCGATAGTGATAGCCAGACGAGTTGGACTTTTTCTTCTTTTTTTTAATGTTTTTTTCCTTTTTTTTTTTGCCTTACATCACCTGACGCAAACTAATGCCCGTATTGACTTACTGGATTAATTTTGGAAGGTGTAGCACTTTCCGTTCCTGACGTTTGGTTTCACGGATTGTTCGTCCCCCAAAACGCACGCTACCAGAAAGATCCGTCCATAGATAGCACGTCTAGCAGTGGTACCTCTAGCAGTACGCAATCAGAATTGTGGGAGCCGTAGTTCACGCTGGAACGATATACATTCTAAAGCCTTCCATTCAGAACTGCCGGAAACTCACTGTAGGTTTTCGACGCGCACCCAGCGTTAGCCATGGCGTCAGAAGAAGAGAGGGTAAATTTTGCTAGGTAAATCCTATCGGAAATCCTAGGTTCTTTTACATGCCACAATCGACATGAGCACGAGACATCACAGGGCCCTACTCTGCCCGAAAATGCCAGGGGTGGCTGAGGACTGCCGGAAACTCACTACCAGAATTTATGAAGAAAGAAACTTCGGGTGTGCGCAGTCAGTACTATTGGTGGCCGTGTTTTGCGCATGGAAAATAAACATCCTAAAGCTTTCCCAATCAGAATTGGCGGAAAAACTCACTGCCGGAATATACGACGATTAAAATTCCGTGTTTGCAATCAGAACTGTACTCTGCTGACTCAAATCAAAAAAGAAGTTATAAAAAAATGCTTCTTCCGACAGTTCAGGGTGGAATAGTCCTTGGGACGAAACTTTTCGGGGATAAAAAGACCGAACACCCAATATTGAACCTTACTAGCCGCGTTAAAAAGAGAAATAAGTCAAAATAAGATGACTGGCGAATTTGGGAACTGAGCGTTTAGGCAAAAGAGGGTCAGAGTGTATTTGCCAAAGTAAAAACGTTTCATGGTAGCAATTTGCCACTCATAATTGAATACCAAACAAGTATTATCTATGCTATAATAAAGCCTATCGAGTCGAATTTTTGTGAATTTTGTCCCCGCAAATCATCCGTTAATATTTGGTGTGTGATGCTGAGGATAGTAGCTATGGACAGCTGCCGTAGTGGAGATTTGTTTCTTTATGCAGAATTTCGATTGGTCGTGCTATTTCAGTTTCATTGTTTTGCCTTGGTTTAAACATTGTTATTAGGCAACAATTCAAATGAGCAAACGCCAGCCGCAAAGCGTAGTATGAGATTGAACAGATGCTAACAATGTTGGAAATAAGCAGTTGTTCACAGTTGTTCACAAATATTAATCGATCCGGATTTCCCGAAGAAAACAAGGAGAAGAAGGACGCCAAACTGGAAATATTTAGGAAAATTGGAAATTAGCCAACAGCGAAAATCATACACTAGAAATAACGTAATGCAGTAAGCCACCTTTATGTACTTACGTTTCGTCGGAGTGGCATGATTCGGATTCGAACCGGCTACCCAGTTCGCCCCCAGATCACTTCCGTAGCGCCTTAATCGCTATGGCCACATCCTCCACTGGCATAAGATAACTCACTGAACCCGTTATGGTCACAACTGTGACCAGGGCTCCATTTGACCGAAATTCACTCGGCCATAGACAATGAAGAGGGAAGACAAATCATACACTCACAAGGCTCAAATAAAGGAGAAATAAATAGACATAAATCGCTATGCAAGTGATCTGGGGGCGAACTGGGTAGCCGGTTCGAATCCGGGTCCTGCCACTCCGACGAAACGTAAGTGCATAAAGGTGGCTTTACTGAACTACGTTATTTCTAGTGTATGATTTTCGCTGATGGATTATTTCCAATTCTTTAACATTAGGAATATAGACACAGCTATTTATGTCTATTTATAAACTGGAAATAAGCAGTTGCTCACAGTGCTTGTTATAGAAATTCGGTGATACCACGTTGTTACTCCGGGCAAGAAGCAAGGGGGAAGCTATTTTTACAGTGGAAAGGATGCGCTGATTGAGATGCGCTGATTGAGTAAGCGGAGCAAACGAAAATTAGCGTCTGTTAGCCAGTACGCGCAAAATTGTGATTAAAGAAACGTACTTTGCTGAACCATGAACTTACACACGACAGACAAAATCCCACGTTTATTACACCCGTCCAGCGGATGCGCTTACCCTAGACATTTATGAACACACGCAAAAATCAAGTTTTGCCCCACTATACGACATGCTGTTAACTCTCCAATTAGCCTGTCCTACGGTTTTGAAAGGGGGAGGGGGGAAACCAGGGGATTGGAAATGGGAAACCTCTGATCGTGGTATGGGGCCGAGATAAAGTTCAGAATGGATCCCTTAGGTGCTGAGGGATCAATGTAGTCTCTCACACTACCCAGAGAGGTACTGACTGGCAGACAATTTTCCAGAGTTCCCATTCCAGTCAACCTGCCACATCGTCCTCTCCAGCCATAGGCAGTTAGGCAAAAATTGGGCCACCGCTCAGTAATGGTGCCAGTGAGAAGGTCCAACCCTAACCGTAAATTTTGCACTAAGTCCGACCCAACTCTCAACTATAACTTGAATATAACTTGGAATGCGTTCATATATAACTCTCAAATATATAAATCTCAAATATAACTTGGAAGACTTTCAGTTTCCATCATGTAATGACCGAAGGACAATGTTACGTCATTTCGTCGCCCGCATATAGAACACGCACGTAAGACGGTGGCTGGTACTAATTCTTCGATTCTGCCAAATCCATACGAAATGTGTTGAACAACTAATGTTACTTTAGTCTTCTCAAAACGTCTTGTAAATTCATTTTAAATTGTATGTATTCTGGACGAACTGTAGTAAACATGTGTGGCTACTTTCAATAAATAAAGCATTCAAGGTTTTCGTGCACCCTGTCCTTGAATACGCCACCCCAGTCTGGTCCCCTTACTTGGTCGTAGACATTGATCACGCAGAGAAAACTGAGCACCTGAAAAAATCAGGCCTAGAGCTGCTGGAGCTCCGTAGGTAGACGTTCGACCTCATATTGGTATACAAGATCCTTAGGGGCCATATCAAGGTTGACATCTCTTCTTTTGATCCTACGCGCCGTTTGATGTGAACCCGTGGACGTGATTGAAAAGTGGCTTTCCCTGTTACACATTTAGACTGCCGTCGGAATTTTTTCTCTGTCCGGTTGGTCCCGATCTGGAACAGCCTTAGCGAGGAGACTATAGGTTCTGCCACCCTATGCGGGTTTCGTCGACGCCTCTGGAAGGAGCACCTTGATATATTTTTGAAGCTCCTAGTATAACCACTTCAGTGGTAAATCTTTGTCAAACTTAATACAGGAACAGTGTTAGGGGGTCTACCCCTCCCCCTCCCCTTCTGTCACCCTTCCACATCGTGGTACATTTTATATTATATTATATTATATTATATTATATTATATTATATTATATT
>JAHWFP010123437.1:0-11013 GCA_023313725.1 Lithobius niger | reverse complement strand
CTTCAAGCTTCAAGCTTCAAAACTTCGCTTCAAACAGATGCAAGTCACTCTTCTACTAGCCTGTGTACAATAGCGGATCGAGGAAAAAATTTTGTGGGACAAAATTGAAATGAAACATCAACCCTGCCCGATGAAATTCGAGCCGAGAAAACTAATCTAGCCTAACGTAACTTATAATAGCACCTCTGCCATACGCCATTTCTACCCTTCTCTCCGTTTCCCATCTCCCCCCCCCCCCCCCCCCCCTCATGAATTTTGGGTAAAAGGGGACTAAGCCAATTACCAAGTTTACCGTAAGTACATCATTTAATGAAAATAAGCACATTGCTGTGTAAGGCTTTTAATTGTGTGGGAAGTATCTAAGGGAGGGGGCGGGGTACTTCCGGGAGGATGTTATCCGGGGACAAAATATCTGGGTGAAGGTGGGAATTTGCTGGCTGTCGTTTTTGAAGGCGAAAACTTTCCGAATAACAGGTGCACACCAGCAATAGCATCCACGATTACATAAATATCTGTTTTCTTTGTTTTTTTTCTCTATTCTGCAGTCACTTGGGGTTTTATATACATTTATGTTTGTACATAAAACCCTAGTCACTGCAGAATAGGGAAAAAAAAACAAAGAAAACAGATATTTATGTAAAAAATAAGACAGGTATATATTTTAAAAAGAGATGAAAATGAGGAGTCGCGCTTCAAACGTTTTTTTTCTCTCCGGGCGCCCTTATCTCGTTTGGAGGGACGTTGCCTTTTTTACAATGCATGCTAATCTCAAAACGATAAAATACAAAAAAAAAAAAAAAAAAAAAACACTTTTATATTCGACTGTGTTCCTCACCTCAGTGCGATTGTTCGAAAGCAGCCAGGTCTTACAGGTTCTATCTTTCGTTTGCTTAACAAATAGATACGTGTGTAACGTCTCAAATTAAAGACACTCCCTTGGTATTGGTTACGGTAAGATGATGGCGAAAATAATATGCCAAACTCATAACGAAGCAAGTATAAGTAATGTTGATATTGTTAAAGCATCATCCGGTCTGCCTTATAACCTTTAGCCTGCCTTATAACAGCCACGAGCCGATAGCATCCGCGCATTTACCATATAGCCAAGGTCAACTGAGACAATATCTGCGAAGAACGCAGCTACTGTCTCAGTTGGTATTGCGCCTAATAGAAAAGTCAGCGTGAACGCATTAATTGTGTCGTCAAAAGCCAGAATAATTCTTGTATTTTAAAATCACAATTAAACGATCACAATCAAAGAATTAAAATTAGTACTGCGCGCACATAGATAAAACTTCAAGGTCATCGAAGGCGATCAAAGGATCATATTCGTTCTGGAAGAACGTCAATAAAGTTCTCCAATATTTAACAGAAAATCTCCTAAACGCCGTGTTTTAAAACGGACTTTTAGCAAGGGAAAGACTAGCGGTAAGTAAATAGACCTTAGGGGCCGTAGTTAATGTGGAGGATCGACAAAAATGACGCTGGGAGGTATATCCCTTTAAAGCCCAGTTCAGTTTAGCTTCCAACATACGTGATGACTTTCTGTATTGAGCATTCAGTTGCTAGGAGATCGTCAACCGGAAGTGAGCATAGGGGCCCGTCGTCGCTTACCCACCGCAAGGATACGGAGTCCACGCGGCGCGCAAACAATGATGACCCCCTGTGAAAATAAGATCCACATTGAAGGTGGCGTTAAACGAATAGAATTTATTCGACTGGCATGCTATTTTCACCTTAAAGCCTATGCTTCACCACATATCCCGAACTAAAATCCACGTCTATTTCTGAAACCTAGATATAATCGTGAAATGGGCTGTAGGATCCCCCCCCCCTCCTCCTTGTGCAAGTAAGTTCATCAAGTAGGCCCCATTTTAGGACACAATTTTGTACTGTAGGTCAGTAGTTGCGGAACGTCTTTAGTTTGGAGCATTGCATTGGATCCTATACAATCTGCCAATTTTGTAGCCTTCAACCTGTGAATAGACTGTCTCATAAACTCGTCTGCCAGTGACACAGAGACCATTAGTTCTTGCGCAGCTGTGTCGAAAGCTGTTACTAACTATAAACGTAACAGTGTGAATATAAAGCCTCAGGCGTGGCATTATTCCGTGAGTGGATATTAATGCGTTAATCTGACGGGAGAGATGACACACTTCGATTTACCGTTCAGTTTGTTTTATCGGTAGAATCTTTTTTTCCTGATGATAAAAATGTCAGAAGAATCATAAATAAAAACTGACTACTATACGTGTATTGTGACTTACGTTGAATCACTGACACTTAAGAATATAAAGTTAATTCGCCAGAATGCGGAAAAGGCATAGAGGAGGGCTAGGCCACTAACATCCCGCCTGTATTATTAAGACAATACTAGTTGTGCCCGTGCACATGCTGCGCACCCCCCCCCCCCCACCCGCTTCAAATTGGTTTTAAATTTATCCAACCGAAGACCGAACATGTGAATGGCTCCCACATATGCCCTCTCTCCCTCACAATTACTTTATCTCCCAATCCCCACACTCCTACCCCCTCCCCCCATACTCGCTGGCCCGCCTTCTCCTCCCCGAAAACGTCGCCCCGTGACATTCTCCCTTTGGTGCAGCCTCGGAAAAATCGCTGGCGTGTGTTTGACTGAAGGCTAAAAAAGAAACGTACCACTGAGAAATCCAGCATTCAGTGAGCAAGTAATCCCATGTTTAAGTTAATCCTTTAAAACAATTCACTTCGGTAGCACGCATTGCCCGCCACACACACTTGCCCTGGTACCCTCTCACGCACCCTCCCCGAAAACGCCGCCCCGTGACATTTCCCCTCTGGTGCAGCCCCAGAAAAGTAGCATACGTGTGTTTGACTGAAGGCTAAAAAAAAACCGTATCACTGAGAAATCCAGCATTCAGTAAGCAAGTAACCCAATGTTTAAGTTAATCCTTTGAAACAATTCACCTCGGTACCGTGTTGGCGCATTGTTGCAGCCCACTTAAAAACAATTGTCTGGCTGTTGCAGACATAGGGCCTTAGGGCTTCGGGCAGATGACCAGGAGTGGTTAACGCTCGTTAAACCCTTTGAAACCCTTTGAAAAAACAATTCAACTCCTTTCTGGAAGTGAACATTTAGGAAATAAATGTGCCTTTCCATCGTATCAGGCTGCCAATTTCGAGGGCCTCGAAATTAAGAACCGATCGTTGTTTGGTTTAAAGTTGTCTGGTTTAGTAGACAAGGGTTGTTTTTTTTTTTGTTTTTTTTTTTAGCTCAAACGCCGACAATGGCACAGTCCACGCGACTAAAACTTTGTTGGCCACTTTGGTACCATAACAATACCAAAAAATGAACCCAAAAACGGTGCGGCAGGTCTGTTAAGTGGCGCCATCTTTCGAAGACTTTGGAAAAAGTGTTATAACCCGAACTTGTAGTCCAAGGACGTCAACAGACGGCGACATGGCAGGTTTGGTTAAGTGGCGCCATCTGTTCGAAGACGTTGGAAAAGTGTCCCAACCCGAATTTGAAGACGAATCCCGTCAACAGATGGCACTACAGGGTGGGGTACTTGATTGTACGACGGAATGGCGTGGCTGGTGATTTGGCCGCCTGCTCCGTATTATATATGTATATGATAAAAACAAACAAAAATAATTACAAATAAAAACAAATAAAAAATCGATCTCGAGTTATTTTTCTTTAAAAAAAAATTAAAACATTTGCGACTGGAACAATGCATTGAACTTAGCAAGTAGAACAAGACTACTGAGAACAATTGTTCCAACCCTGTTAGAAACAGCGTAGGAAACCGGTAAGGTCGAAATTGTTTACCATTCTTTTGAACGATTTGAGAGAAGGAGCATTCACAGTAGCACTCGGCAAACGATTCCACACTGGGGCGACTTGGTTAATGAAAAAAAATTACGACAGTCCAGACGTCTCCGATTAATTTCGATTTAGAGATTGTCGCCACGGATTCTTGAGTTGCGTCGTAAGGTAAAGAAATTAGACACTTTTATGTCAGCTTTTCCATGAGTAATGGAATACATCAGGGCTAAATCAATGTGTAAACGCCTTAATTCTAGTGAGTCTAAGTGTATTTTAGACAATCTGTTCTTTGTAACAAATGGTTTCCAGGAAGTTTTTTTTAGTAAACTGCCGACCTGCTCAATTGTGTCGATGTCTTTTAATAAATGTGGGGACCAAACAGGGAAGGTGGATCCCAGAATGGGGCGGACATGTACCTCGAACGCCCAAACCAAGGTTGGGATGCGACCAGATGTGAAGCAACGTTAATCATTGCCAGACGCATATTAACAGCTTTAGCAATGTACTTGCAATGAAAATAAAGTTTTAAATTTCGTGAAAGCCAGATACCAAGCTCTTTTAACAAAGGTTCCTGCTTCAAAACCGAACCGAACAGGTAATAATCTAGTTCGTAATTATTAGAACCAATATAATAATAATAATAATAATAATAATAATTTTATTGCATAAGACAAGCTCGAAGTTCATGTAGAACTTGTGAGAGCAGCAATACACAAAACATGAAATAATAAATACAAAAAATAAGGTATATACAATAAATTAATTCATCACAATATTACATAATATACTTAAGTTCTTAAATTCCTTTTTATTATTTTTTGTTGTTGTTCAGTATTCAATCTTTCAAATTATTACATTTAGTCATTAGGTAAACATTTTTTTTAAATTCTGGTTTCAATGTTTTTACACTTGGATAATTTAATAAGTCATGTGT
The DNA here is from genome assembly GCA_023313725.1 of Lithobius niger. Taxonomy (NCBI): domain Eukaryota; kingdom Metazoa; phylum Arthropoda; class Chilopoda; order Lithobiomorpha; family Lithobiidae; genus Lithobius; species Lithobius niger. The sequence continues at coordinate 6,271 of JAHWFP010123437.1, read as the reverse complement.
TAAACGGTTAAATATCAATGGTATATAGTAACTTTTATTTCTTAATCCATATTTGTTTATCCATCTTGGTATCTCGTATCGTCTTGTATTTGCCCTTAAACTTTGCTGTTTTTTAATATTATATCTTTTATGTTTATTCTCAAAATAATTCTTTGTTATTATTATTTTGGTCTCTTAGCTTGAGCACTGACAGAATTTTTTGATTTTTGTAAATTTCTTTCGTTTTAATAAGTTCATTTCCAAACAAGACTTTTACTATTTTATTTTGTAAATTTTGAAGTCTTTGAATTATATAATCTGATGGTAAACCATAAATTTCAATGCCGTATCGTAACTGACTTTCAATCCAAGCATTGTATAAAATTTGTTTATTCTTATTATTTAAAACTTTTGTTAATTGATAGATTTTTGAAAGTAATCTCAATACAAATAAAAGTATCTCAATTTGTTCATTAACGTCTTTATTTGTTTTTAAAAATTCCAGCGAGAGTCTAAAATTAAACCCAGATATTTTGTTTGATTTTTGTTTTCTATGTTAATACATGTTCTGTTACAGTTCGAATTTTTTGCATTGTCCTTCATTAGGTTACACTTATCTCCGTGTATAATTACTTTAGATTCCTCTTTTATCTTTATTTTTGGAACAGTGTTATCCATATAAAGTGTTTTTTTCCTTACTAATATACACCTCTTTTTCAATAAGCCAGCAATTTAATAAATCAAAGTCTTTTTGTAAATCTTTTAACATGTCATTTTTTGAATAGTTAATTGAAATGAGAATCATATCATCAGCAAAAAGATATAAGTAATTCTATCTATACCCATACTTATATCGTTTGTAAAAATTAGAAAAAGCAATGGTCCCAGTACAGAGCCTTGTGGAACACCAAATTCGATTTCTGAACTATTACTATACTCATTTTCGATTTTCACAAGTGCTTTTCTATTGGTTAAATAATTATTAATTATGTTATAAATTATTCCTCTCATTCCTAATTTCTCACATTTCTTTAATGAGATTTGCTTATCAAATGAATCAAACACCTTTTGTAAATCAATAAAAATAGCGCCGACATATTTTCCATCATTTAACGCCATAGTTAATTTGTACTAAGAGATTTATTTTGTTCTTTTTCCTCTGTGTATCCATACTGTACGTCTGTTAGTAACTTAAATTTCATAAGAAAGGATTTAGTTTTATTCGCAAATAATTTTTCAATAATTTTATTTATTACAGACAAGATTGAAATAGGCCTATAATTATTTACACCTGTCTTCAATCCTTTTTTCTACAAAGGTCTTAAAATTTGTATTTTAAATATTTCAGGCCATTTTCTTCTTATACCATTTTATTTATTAATAAACAAATTGCTTTCAAAATATTTTCTTTACTTGCTTTAATATGTCTTGTTATTATGCCGTCAATACCAATTGAATTTGTATCTTTTGTTTCCACTATAATTATTTCTATTCCTTTTTCTGTTGACTCTAATATACATTGTATTCTTCACCATACCGTTGTTTCTAATTTTACTATAAACTTTATTAAAAAATTTTCCTTTATTTTTTTCCGTCATATTTTTTTTAAGGTTTGGCACTTGTTTATGAAAGTTGTTTCTAAATAAGTTACAAGTTTGTTTTACTGTAATGTCCAAAAAAGCATTTTTTACAGTTTGATCAATACTTTATTTATTTATTTTTTTCCTGGTAATTCGTTTAACTTCCCACATTGTTTTGTTATCTTTCTCACCTTCTACAATTTTGTTTTTATAAATTTCTTGTTTCTCATGTTCAATTTGTTTATGTACTATTTTTTTAACGAATTATATTGTGCTTGTCATTCCTCATCTATTTTCTTTAGATTTTTTTTATCTTTTTCCACATTTTATTTTTCTTATTGACTAGTTCTATTGTTTCTTTTTTTTATCCAAATTTTCCTTCCATTATTTGCACCCTTTTTATGATGTCATTTTTTATGCGGTTTTTCTCATAAATAGTCTCGTTTAGTAAATAGTTTCGTTTATTTTCTCATAAATGATATCTACATTAGAACATGTTTTGCATCGGTTTAAATTTTTTTTCAAATTGAGACTGGTTTTATTCCCACAACCAACATGCCGTGAAATAGTGGTCAGATATCTTCTCTTCAATTGTTACTCCCTTTACCATCCATTTATTGGGTTTTACATATATATGGTCTAAACATGATTTCTGTAATGTGTACTCATTTCTATTTTTGTTTTACAATTTCCACCCTAGTGGGAGAGTCTATTAATTTTTTCAAAACCTTTTTTTTTGCTAACATGTTTTCATGTTTATCGACTATATTTTGTTCAAATTTATCAATTTCCAAGTCGTCATTTTCGAACACGTCAATGTTTACATGTTCTAAGTAAATTTCTGTGTTAATTTCCTTATCATGATTGCTAAATGTTTTTTTTTAATTCTCTGATACATTTTAATTTATTTGTATCCAGTTTACAAAGAAAACATACATACTGATAACAAATTCAGAAAAAGTGAAACAAATCAGTTCACTAGTTTTATATTTGAAAGGAAACAATCACATTAGACCGTAATAAAAATAGACTTAAAAGAAAAAGTAACTTAGCAATGAGTTAACATTATAGTACGTAAGAATATTTATTAGATTGCTCACACGCTCAAATCCTGAATAAAAAAATATATTTTAATTTTTAAATCAATAACATATAGATACAAATTATGATTAACTGAAGAGTGTATATATAACTGATATTTTTTCAAGTTAATAAAACTTGATATTAATACGGACTGTGCAAAAACCAAGATCACAAGACTACAAGATGTAACAGTAATAATAATAACAATAATAAAACTTTATTGCAACACAAGAAAATGTTGCTTGATAGAGGTTTAGGCGTCGAGCCGATGTACGAAAACAAAACATTTTTGGTTTCCCAAAACACTCCGGCAGCTAGAAATAATTACGGGGTAGATGGACTTAATAGATGTCAAGAAAGTTGTAGCATGTTTTTAATCAATGTTATAATGTTGGTCTGCTTGACCAAATAAACAACTCCCTTCCAATCATCCTGGAATTGCAGAGAAAGCATGTGTGCGGCCAGCAATGCGGTTAGGATCACGTGTCGTCACGTACCCTTGAATGGAGCCAGGTCTTCCGATTACAAGTCGGAATTTTTTCCCCGTTCAAATGGATAAACATTGGCTTTTGCCGCACAACGCGAATGCTACGCGGATTTAGCGTATTCGTCTTCGTACAGCAGCTTCATTTCTCTTCGTTCTCCTTGAAATTTATTTTTTTTGGCATGTTTTGGACCGAAGTGCAGCGATTCAGCCAGTTTAATTCGGCGGGTTCAAGATACTTTATCAATGTTAAAAAAAAAATGGCTGTGACGTTTGGATTTGTATGTTTACAGCCTTGACCTTTTCCTTTATTGAGAGTTCATTGCACAATGTTTGACTGTCCGTCCAAATCAAATGAATGAGAGTGGAGTTGAATTTAGTACGCGAGCCGATTTTGTGTTATTATCAGCAATATCCCGAACACTCGTTAAGTATTATGAGACTCCGCACACCACAAGGGGTTGTGAACTCGTACAATCTACAAGGTTTTTGCGAGTTCCCACCGACGTTTTTCGCAGGTTATTATCGGCTATAAAACCCCGAGTGCTTCTATGCGAAATCCATAATTAGTGAGTTTTAGCATGAAGCTCCTTTCCGGATTTAACCCCGTGGTCGATATTTTGTAATTTGTTAGAAAGGAGTTGAGTGCTGAAACGCACAAATTGTCGATATCGTATAAGCAGGAGTGGTATTCGGTGTGAGAATTTTTTCCTTCCACAAAATGATTCTTACTAGATTCGACATCAGATTTTATTTACGAAAACAGTCATTCAACAGGACGAAAAGCCAAATAGGTTCGAGAAGTGCATCCATATTTATTTAACAACCAATATTTACCTTTTTTAAAATTTTGAGTATGAAAAGCAAAATTTTGAAAACTTTTTCGTCTGTAGAATTTACGACGTTTTCCTGTATTTGGCGTAGCAATATTAGTCCCATCTCATTTCATCTTCCACCCTTTTTTCGTTTGCTTCAGCGTTGGTATTTGATATTATGTAGGCCAAACATAACTTTTATGCTGCTCACTCACGAAGTTAAACGTAAAGCTCCTAAGCCAGACGAGAAGCAGCTTCGTCCTTCCGTAACAGTCCTGCGATTCACGAAGGTGACGTCATAATTACCCTAATATGGGGATAACTATAATGAAAGCAAACTGTTTACTCCAAGTTAGATACACTGTATACATCTGTGGTTTGTTTGTGGGTGACCATTCAGAGACGACTGAAGCTTTGATTCATATAATTATTGAGTGGAAAGATATGGTCTTTTTGGCGCAAGTCGAGCGTGGTGCTGGTTTACCGGAAAGTCCACTCAACGAAGGTTTACTGAGACTTTAAGGGGTTTATTCCATCTATCCCAAACAGATAAGCTTAATGCCTTAAAATTAGAACCTCTGGAATTAAGATGATTAAGAGCGGATCTAACTTTAACATATTTTTTTTAAAATAATAATAATAATAACCTTTATTCCAAGAGTGTTGCCGAAGGTCTATAAAGTCCTTGTTTGGCTACACATTTAGACAATTTCACAATCAAGATAATGGTCACCTTGGTGTTGATTCCACTTTTTTCTTTGAGCTCCTTTCCGGTGATCGAACGAGGGACCTGTGCGTAGCACGGGCCTCAGCTAGTAAATACATATTGTAGAAAGCGTGTGGAAAATTTGAAATGAATCGAACAATGGTTCAAAAGTTATCTTAGCTACAGGCAATCATACAGACTCGAGAACTGGTGAGAAGCTCCTTCGCTCTGCTTTGTACCGCGCCTCACTGAAATGTCCTTAGTGAGAAATCAGAACGGCTACAGACATAAATGACGTATCAAAAGGAAAGTGGGCATTCGTGAGAATTCATAAATATAAAAAAAAAAAAACTGAAATAGAGAAAAATTGGGGGCTTCACAGGGCAAAAGGTACTACCAGGCGTGAAAAAAAATGTCACACACGTCGGCATGACGTGGGAGTATCCATGTGGTAAAACCTCTCTCTCTTTGTATTCCACCATTTGCACAAGATCGCCTGGGAGAGAAGCAGCAGGTTTCAGCTCCTGTCTCCGAGCCAGTGGATTTTACGTAGCCAATATCTTAATTTACCTAAGGAGTGCTAAGAGGCTTAATCTTCCTGGCACACGCGAGAACTGCCGTAGAATCGTGAGGAAAGACACGCAAATTCTACTCCAGTCGGCCTTGGCTCGAGAAACAAAATGCCTTCCTCATTTTAAGTTGGTTTCAACGCTTGTGCTGTCGAATTGACACATGCTTGGACTATTCGCAGCACAAGGGATGTTTTTTACACGTATTCATTAGGTAAAATGCAACACTGTGTAATTTTTAACGTACGTTTACCGCAAAAGTAAACCCGGACACTTAGTTCGACAGCTGGCAGCATGGGGTCGGGACTGGGTACGAACGGTGGAACATCAGGTAGAAATGTATTGGAGACTCATGCTTCACGCCGATCCTGGGATTATACGTTTCGTATTGCATAGTGCCAAAGCTGGATCACGCTGAACTCACATGTACGCACAAAAAAAAAAGCCTTGGATAAAAAAAAAAAAACAAAGGGGAAAAATAGTTTTTCGTTTTTTTTACTTTTTTGTGTTGTCAGTATCATAGGTTAAGGTAGGGTAGTTTCCTTGGCTCCAGTGACACCAAGCAGGACAGGAAGTTTCATCCGGAAACGACTTTCGCAACAATGTTTTTGTGGTTTTTGTTAAAAACAAAAAAAAATTGTTTACTCGTTTTCATTGAAGCACTACACGCAGTCTGCAATTTCAACAGGCCGAGTACGGAGTTCCACTATAAAACGAACTTTTTGGTCTGTGGCTTATTATTTTCCTACAGCCTGTTCCCTGATCTCATGTTTCCCAGTGTGGATCCCTGGGTCTGCCCCAGCAACATGTACACCTCACAATCTTGTTTCGAGTCGAATTGAGCGCCAAAAAATATTGCAACTCGCCAAATAATGCAAATGGGGTACGAGCATTCAACCAAAGGTTGGGGAGAGGGGAAGCTTTAGGTCCCTCGGAGTCCTGTAAACTCATTAGCGGTTCTGAAATGTTTGCAACACTAAAAGACAATTTTCATTATTTTGTTCCATAGGCGATAAATGTTTTATTTGTCTGCCGTACGTTTACCAAATTGTGGT
>JAHWFP010123436.1:64237-77718 GCA_023313725.1 Lithobius niger | reverse complement strand
CATTACTACAATACGCACTGGACTTCCGGTTGGCAACATCATTTTTATTGCTTCTAGTTACCCATTCTACTGAACTGTATAGGTTGCCAATTGTAGCAATGATTTGCCTAGTGGGTGACAACTTTCATCACTATTGTCGCCCTAGTAATAAATAGCCAATATATACTTCTTCACAATGGTTGTGTTGGGATTTATTTTTACAGCAAGCGTAAATATAATCTGAAGCAAAAATAAAATAATAAAAAAATTGGACGCAATGCTTGCATAATTGAAAGTCCTATTTATTTATTAAGCAGACTAGTTTAAGAAACAAAGAGTAGCCTAAGCACACTTTCGTTTCTAGTGCTGCGTGCCAAGTTGGTGCTGCCACCTGCGAGGGGCCAAACACACCACAACTCGATAACCTTGTTAGCTGGAGGAGAACCAGAGCTGGAGTGACATGTGAGAGAAACCAAGGCGGGAAAGATAAAAGTTGGAGGGGTGTAAACCAGGTTTGCCGACTACGTCCGTCGACTTGTTGAATTTACCCACTTAACTGAATTTGCCTCAGTTTGCCGACTCGTTGCCCTTGCTTTCATATTTCTCCTATAATCCTCTCGTTTTAATTTTACGTCGTCGATGCGGGTTCGTGCTGCGCCACTTACCAGCCTACGTAAAACACAAGGCCAATTAGCCTCCATTGAAACCTAGTTACCGATTTCAGAGGAGTTATTTACCGTAATTTTAGCAAGTTAAGATGACTAGTTCTAACTAGTAAAAAAAAAAATTACTTTTGCCGACTGAACAAACATTGGACAGGTGCAATACGTCCCTGTAAAGTTGTCCGGTGAGGGAGTGCAGAAATACGTAAACTCAGGAGTAGACCAAATAAATATCCAGCCCAGAGTACATATTTATTCTCCGTGCTGTACTTTTGTAAAATGATTTTCCACCTTAAACCTATAAAATAACAGAATGTACTTTTATAAGCTAAAAATGTTAAAATGAATTCATATAGTTGAGTAGTAGTGTCTATGCTATAGTACATGTACAAAGAAATGTTAGCTATCAAAACCCTAATATAGGCTTTGTTATAAATGAACCGTAAATGAAATTGTCCTATTTTTTTTTATAAATCGTTGTTTCTAAATTTTATTAATCAACCTGAAGGAATTCCATGCACACAACGACACTCCTTTTTATTTCCATTTGTATTACTGTAAATAAGAAAACATTTAATACTGTGAAATAATAGAAATACATATACTTGTTACTACAAACAGACACGAGATGTATATTTCTCTAATTTATATTACTTATTTATTTATCGTACATTTTTCATAAAGCAAAGAAAATAATTACAACAGTCATTATTGCACAAATGCAGTAGCTGTACAAACATTATTGCAAAAACTGGAATTGTTTGCTGCACAGCCAGCACGGTACTGCAGTCAAAACTGAAATAAAGTAAAGAAAGTAAAGAGTCAAGTAATTCACTGAGTTTGAACAGTCACTGCCATAAAACAACCTGTCACACTTTTTGCCACCAAAGCTGTCGTGGTTAATGAAGCAGACAGACAGCATCAGTGGCGCAGCTAAGTTGTTGAGCCACATCCTTCCCTCCCCGGGCAGGGCCGTAATAGGGGTGTTACTGGGCAGATTCAATCAAGTTAATGTCCTTCAAAAGGTAAGGGGACCAAACCGGCTTTGAATACTCGAAAAGTGGTTTTATGTGCCGTGTTTTATGACAATCTAAAGGGCCATCGAATGCAAAGTGTACCATATTTTATAAGCAGAATCTTAAACAAAACAAAAAATAAAAAAATAAACTCTTAAGTATTTTATTAGTAACTTGAGATTACGTAATTAAAAAAAAATCCAATACAAGATAAAGGTACCTTTGCTTCTGAAGGGTTAATGTATTATGCAAAAGCTTCAGTTGCGTGATTTTGAGTAAATAAGTTGCAGTAATGTATTTTTTTCTTTACTTGATTTTGGTGCTTGGTAAATAATTCCAAGACGTCTTTAGGATCAGACTCTTGACATTAAAACCATTCAAAAGCACGCAAAAACAATATTACATAAAAACAATAAGGGTGAAGTTATAAAAGAAAACGATGCCCTCGAATGCAACACCCATTAGTACGAGTGCAAATTGTTGAAAAAAAAAAAAGCGGCGCCTTAGATTTGAGTAGATACGATGGGCCCTAAATGCCCTGAAAAGGGTTTCCGTTCACCGGATTAAAAAAAATGCTTTAACATAACTGTTTTTTTTTTGTGTGTAACTACATTAATCTAGACACACGTTAGTGTGTCGCCGCCAAGTAACAGTACATCGTCCGATTGTAGACGTCCGATTGTTAAAAAATGATTGTTGATGAAAAAAAGGTGGCCGCACTAGCAGACTGTGTTTTAACTGAAACCAACTTGTACCTGATTTCAGCATACTGGTGTAAATTCCCCATACGGTAGAAATCTTTGCAAATCGTTTGAATCAGGTGTCTTCGGTCAAGTAACAGAGAAAACCTCAACACGAAATGTGGGAACGTGTCCTTCATAGAGAGAAAGTGTCCTCAATAACGTTGAATTTGTGTTACTAGTAACTAGTCCGCAGGCTCCCATGTTAATTCTCATAGGGTATAACGACACGTCTACAGCTGATTAAGGAAAGTTGCCAGATCTAAATTTTGGCAGACAGGTAAAGCATCATTTGGGGAAGTGCCTTTTCTAAAATGGGGGTTGCAGCTAAAAGCACGTGGTCCTGAAGTGGCTCGTAAGTGCAAATTTATTGTTGTAACCATTGTTTTTATTGCCATCCAACAGTAGATTATAACAAGCTTAAGTGTTAGACGCTTATCGTTTCAGTACCTAATTGTCAGAATTCATTGTTGTTGTAAATTGGTGGTGGTGGTGGTGGTGTAAGGTAGTTTTGGGGCGCATGGCATTTGGCCGCGGCGAAATAAAATTCTAAATGGAAATGGATCATCTTTCAGGTTTTGGGGCGCATAGCGACAGGCTGGGGCCTCAATAAAATCACATTATGGTTCACCTATAGGTAGGGTAAGGTGTTGCTGTATTATTATAGTCTTGGGGCGCATGGCATTAGGCCAGGGCCACAATACATACATATAATGGTAATGGTAATGGTAATGGTTAACTAAGAGACGGAGTATCTTTTATTGCAAAGGTTTGGTCGGTTTCCTACTTGTTGTATCTATCCGGTGTGATTTTATTTGCCTTATGTTTTGTATTTTGCTGTTAGTGTGTTGCACCGGGTTTTGTAGTTAGGGTGGGCGTACGGCCAAGGCCCATGGCCCCAATAAATTCAAATTCAATTCGTTTTTTTGTTGTTACGGTACACGAATCCAAACTAAATTATCTGCCACACGACCATAAAAGGGACAATTATGTGTTCGTCAACACCATGGTAACTAAGTGATTGAATGATTAACGTTAACCGAGGTAGGGCCAAGTGAGGAGGGATGCGCTGATTGAGTGAACGAAGCGAACGAAAACCAGCGTCAAACCATGTCAGTTTCGCTGATGTAACAGCTAATTGGGCCACGGCAAATACAAAAATTATGAATGAGCTAATTTATAGACATAAAATTCCTCCAAACATAAAATTCCTCCCGTCTGATCCTTCGTTCGTTCCCTGTCTTAAGAAAGCTGTGATATCCACCCAAAACCATAACTGGCATAAGAGAAGCCGCCAAGTTTGAAAAAAGGGTCGGCCTTTCAAAGTAGTGATATCATTCAACCAGGGAAAGGCCGCCAAGGTTAATCCTGTTAGCCAAGTTAATCGCACCTAATAATACTTTGGGCGTTAAATGAAAACTTGAAGATTGCTACCGCCAGTAGCAATGTTCTAGTTTTCATTTAACTTTCGAACTATTAGTAGGTGCGATTAACTTGGCTGACAGGATTAACCTTGGCGGCCTTCCCTGATTGAATGATATCACTATTTTGAAAGGCCTACCCTTTTTTCAAACTTGGCGGCTTCTCTTATGCCAGTTATGGTTTTGGGTGGATAATATGATTACAATGCGCCGAAAATTTCAGGTCATGCGCGTGAATTAAACTCCCAATTGTTTAACAAGCTTGAGATAAGGCAACACAACATCGGATAGCGACCAATCACACGCCCAATTTGAGACGCCGATTTGTACCTTGGACGTATGGTAATTATTGGAAACTGCCAATTAGGTGACCAAGACTGTAGGCCGGAATTGCTAATTGAAGATTAGATGAGACACACACTCCGATGACTCGTGAGTGTGCTTTAACATGGAATTGACGAAATTTATTTTTTCCTGTACTATAACTTTGTTCCGCTGGACATGTAGGTTTACCGCAGTGAATTTGTAATTGCAGATTTCAAAAAAAAAAAAAAAAAAAAAAAAACCCGTTGCGCTAAACATGCCATTCCAAGCACACACCGTCGATTTTTTTTTGATTCGCTGAAAAAAAATAAATAAATATTCAATAATATGTTTCGTGGGTTCTAAAATGCGTTATGAAAAATAAATAGCTAGGCCGTGCCAGTACCGAATTTACATTTAATCTGTTTAGGTGTATTATGGGAAACTGAGTCGCGAATTCCCCCATCCTTCCCCCCCCCCCCCCCCCAAATAAAATCAAACACAAAACAGTTTAAACTCTAATGTAGAATAGAATAGAAGGTGTCAGCCAATACGCTTAGAGCTTTTTGAAGGCCCAGGCTGCAGATGTAAGTGGAAGGTACCACCAGGGCTATCTACAGTACTGGCCGGATCTTGAATGAAAAATAGCATTACGAGACTGCGTTGGCATTATGGCCGCCGAAAGTGCCGCTGATGCGATTGAGTTGCCGCATTTTGTCAACCGAGGGCGACACCCACCGTACAAACTGCCAACGAACGTGTTGCTTTTTTTTTGCAGACGCAGTGAAATAGCTTAACTGTGGCTGAGTGATATTTTTAAACACCATTTAAAAATACTCTTATAAATAATAAAAAATTTGCCACTAAAAATTTAAATTATTATTTCGAAAACCGCAACTAGCCGGCAATAGATGTCGCGTCACACCGTACAAAGTTGCTAACTCGAAGAACAGACCTCGACGAAATGAACCAGACGTGGCGGCCATTTTGTGTACCCCCCCTAATATCGTTGTAGAGCGGGCCAGTTAGTTTAGTGGCCATGGTACCACAATCAAGACAGTTGTTTTTTTGCCGCAGGAGGGAGGAAACCGGAGTACCCGGAGGAAACCTTCGTGCAACAGGCTGGAAACAACCGGAGATAAACCCGTACATATACACTTCCCTTCACCAGGATCGAACCGAAGATGTACAGATGGGACCTAGACGCCTATAGAATCTAACACCTCAGTGCTCATGTATTTATTTACCCTAATTTGTAAATTAGGTTGAACTAGTCGTGAAGACAATTTTTTTTTTAACGAGAGTCTTAACATGGCAAAGGCATCACTTTCTTCTTCAAACTCGAAGTTTCGCGTATCGGATTCATGCCGTGACGCCAGTGTGACGGCAAGAGGTGACGTGTGGTGGCAAGAGGCGTGGGAAGAGCCGCCCGGGCGCCGGAAGGGGATAGGGCGCCGGAAATGATGCCGTCATCCGTAACCAAATTGCCGCAAATGGCCTATTAATAGCCCTGGCAAACCTACGCCCACACCCAAAAAATGCTTTAAGGTTAGAAATCGTGTAATTACCTATTTAGTTATTTCACGATTTCTGACCTTCAAGCATTTTAGATGGTAATTTTTCTGCTAGAAATTGACTAAAAGCTTCATACATTCTAGGAAATCATTGTTTCATCCCCTTAAATCGTGCCTTTTCTGTTCCAAAATTAACTAAAACCTTCACACATAAAGCAAACTAAATAAACTAGTAAACTAATAAACTAAATTCCTGAAGCAATAAGAATAAAGGCATTACATTAATGCTAGACCGAACCCATATCACGTACGAAAATGTTCGTATAAACACCGAACTTTCGAGTTAGGCCTAAACACCCTCCCTGGACAGAAGTAAGATTCGAATTATATTATAACTTTGTTACGGCCCTTTTTCATCGAATTAATTTTAACTTCCGATGGGCGTTTAATGGGAGATTTACGGTAACAGCACTTTCTTGACTTCAAAAATAATCGTGTGTGTTGATGTTCACCCAAATACAGCCATCGGTAACCGATTTTCCAATATTCCTCACACTCCCACGGTCTGTTGCTTCTTCGGCTAGCTGAATTTAAGATTACCTCAGAGCCACAATGCCTAGAGAACGCTTTACAAATCTGGCAATTCTGCCTATTGAATAGGCGGTAAAGTGTTTAAAGTGCGATAATATATTAACAAGCACAGCACAAAAAGTGCGGAAAGTACCATTAGAATCTTAGTTTGCTTATTGTGTCACGTACGTAGATTGAGTGAGTGAAGAATCATTATTACAAGGAAAAAATAACATTGTGTTCATCGGCTAATCGGTTCATTGGCTCCTCTTGAGTTTTCACTGTGTTGGCTTCATCTAGGTGGCACCATGGCGGGATCATTTTTCGGTAGACCTGGGAAGGGGGGGGGGGGGGACTTCAGTGGGCTGTAAAATAGTAATAAAGGTAGGCACTAAATGAGCTGTTGGCTCCGGGCGCTCAAACGCCTTGCTTCTGAATTGCGTGACGCCATTGTTGTGCACACCTCATTTTTATTTCTTTGCTGTATTAAAAAGATGGATGATTTGTGCCTAATTTGTGTGAACTCAGAAAATGTGATATTTATTTTTATGAATAAGAGGTGGTTTTTTTCTCCACTCGAGGCCTTTGGATTTACAACGTAGGTGCAACTGGTCCTTACTAATATTCGCCACTGGGCCGTTTCAAAGTACCGACATACCATGTCCAGTAACTGGAGGTGGGATGGTTGGAGAAGAGGAGGAAAGAAGACAGTTCGAGAAAAAAAGTTAGCCTACTCATGACGTCATAAATACTGGATTCGTGACGCCACGATTACTGTTCCCTTGCAAAAGCAGACCCGTCACTCTACAAAACGGATTATTCTTATAGCTGGAAAGCCCTGCGTTCCTTAATATCAGGTGAACCTGCATTTTGTGTGCAACTGAAAGCATGAATTTTAACTCTTGGAAGTTTGCACTACAAGTACAAATCAGACGATGTATTCGATAATTGCCTGGATAGTGGCCTTTCTTCTGTCTGCAGCCAACGTACTGCAGCACAACATGCTGTTGTGGCACTTGTAACACCCAAGGAAAAAAAAATTCCCAATTTGACGCGCACGCGTCAATGATTACGAACCGCATCACTCCTTTTTACAATTCAATAAATTCATCCAAAAATACAATTCAGCTGACGTAGAATATGGCTTCTGGAATCTAGTCTCGAACTGAGGAGCCGTTTGCTAGCTTACACGATTTCTTTCACCACGGTTAGCATTATCAGACCAATATCAGATGCAATTACTTCTTTTTTTCCTCCTGCTTTTCTCTTACTTTTGTTTTAGATTTTTCGTTAATGTTGAGCGAGCGAGACCGAACCGGCAGCGGGGATCTGAACAGGGATCCAAAAATTAGGTGGGCGGGCCTAGGGCCAACTTTACGGGGGGGGGGGGGGGGGATTGAGGCTTAATGGCAACTTTACGGTCGCCATGTAGCTTCGTAATAGAGCAGTGACATTTGCCGCCGTATTTTCATCAGTATGGGTTTTGGAGGGCATAACTACAACTAAATACAGATGCAAACCTATTTACGTTGCCTTTTGGACTTATATGTCAGACTGCCTGAGCGGGGAATCGGACCCAGGACCTTTGGAACCAAAGGCCGAGGTCCTACCGCTGGGCCAGACTGACACGGCATAACTACAAGGTGCACTACATAAAAATGGAGGGAAAAACAACGGAAGAGCGGATTTCTTAGGCTTAAAATAACGTTGTTTTCTCCAACAACAAAAATCGCGCGTTTTAGGTCTAAGAAATCACTCTTCACAGCATCGGCTTCACTATGACGCCCTTCTGTTTCTCTCTGCAGTGCCCCTTGCAGCCAACCCATTAAGGCTCCACTATAGTTATACACAATAATACTACGTTGTGTCACTGCCCTATACCACTGAGAAACAAAACAATGAAATAACAAAATATTGCCAACAGGCGAAAAACGTTGGGTTAAACTATAGGTGTGAAGCGTTAGGGCGCGTTTACGCAACGACTCGCTTTTGCATTCTCGCAAAAGGCCTTATTGCCAGCATTTACGTCTCGTTTACGCAACGACAAGTTACTCGCTTACTACCTTTCACTTGATTAATACTAAATCTGCTGGCTGCTTCTCGCCTTTACCGAAGAATGTGGCTTTCAAGTTGTCTATAGGTAGTAACCATGGCAACAACGCGGACGCAAATCTCCTCCTCGTGCCTCGCGACACGACGTATGAAGCGTGCAACATGACAGCGTCGATTTAGGACAACTAGAAAACAATTTTCGCTGCTGTACAAGACGACGGACAGATTTCTGAATGCCGGTATTCGATGAATCGTCTTCGATTCGACAACCCCGAAATGGACGCCATGCTGGATTTTGAATTCTCGCTGCCAGTAGCTGTTTATTCTGCCGTCGTTTGATCACTGCTAGAAGCTGTTTTTTCCAGCGAGAATAGCAAATTTTGGAAATAGCGTGAAATGGCAACTATGTTGTGCCAATGTTTAAAATGACTGTTGCACTTTGTTCTTTATCCGTGTTGTTATTTATAATACATTTAATTTGTTGCGTATTACCGCATTCTTTTAACAGAAACGGGAAATTAATCGTAAATAAATAACGGTTGTCTAGCAAATAGCGTTCGGCGAGCGAGAAGGTCTCGTTGCGTAAACGTGCCCTTAATCGCGATAGCACATGTGTCGTTCCCATAGTAGCAAAGCCAGCTGGATTAGCTAAATCCGACATCGTTTGAGTAAATGCTTGCAGTCTTATAATCAGTGACAATAAGATAAAGAATTCCTCCTGACGAAACGATATTCCCAGTCGCTTCTGAACTAATATATTGACTGTTTTCGTTACAAGCTGGCCGAGCTAAAACCGCCTCCTTGTTGGAATTTCGGATGATTTCTAACTTCTAGCTGCGAGAATGCAAAGGCGAATCATTGCACAAACGCGTCCTTACTCACGTAGCCTGTGTAGGGCAGTGACAGAACGCAGTATTATTGTATATAACTCTATGCTGCAGTCAGTAACAGGGTTAGCTGCAAGGGTCACTGGAGGCGAAAAAAGAAGGGCGGTCTTACTGAAGCCAATGCTGTTAGAGCAGATTTCTTAGGCCTATAACGCGCGATTTTTGTCGATTTGTTGGCAGTTGCTGACATTTTAAAGCAAGTGGAATCTTTTCTTTTCCAATTACAACCTAGCAGCATAAGGGATTGGAGAAAACAACGTTTTTTTAAGCCTATGAAATCCGTTCTCAAAGCACTGTCTTGACTAGAAGTGCCGTTGTTTAACCCTCCATTTTAATCTAGTGCCCCTTGCAACTATCTCGCTTGTAGCCAATATGACGTCACATGACGATGCTCTATACTACTCATTATGAATCATTGGTATTTAAAAAAAAAATTATTGATTTAGCACAAACCGTGTAATATTCCGGCTGTCGTTCTGTCAAGTTTTTTTTCTTTAATATATTCAACAAATTTATCAACGAAAATGTTGGGGGGGGGGGGGGGAACACAACTAGTCTTTCACGACAGCAAACCAAAGAAGGCGATAAAAAAATGTATAATGTATCACTTTAATGTGTATGAATAGGTGTGTAGACACAAACAACATGTGTAAAACAAATTAATCGTAATTGTTGCAAATATTTGTTTACAGGGTAACTAAGGATCGTGACCTGAACGCTATATGCAAATAAGTGAGGTAATGGGCAAGTTCTCAAACAACAGTTACGTCACATTTGCAAACTTCTGGTGCCACAAGTGTGCCATTCCTACCTTTATCCAATCCTAAATGATCATGGGTGTATTATTATGGAGATCCGTTTCACCATTATAAATAGTTCAATTCTAGGTAGACGTTCAATTAAACTTGAGTAGGCAGTAATTTAAACTGGTTCTTGAATGACCTTCCCTTCCAGTGATGCAAGCCTCGAACTGGTTCTTCCCGTTATCCTTGACTTTGCACGAAGTAGGCTAACGTAGAAAAAAGGTGTTTCTAAAGAATTCTTCATTCCCAGAAAAAATTGTTGAGTGAACAATACCTAACACGCCTTTCATGATTTATGTGTTGAATGTAGGCAGTACAAATTCTAATGCATTTGTTGTGAGCCAAGCAATCGCCATGAAAATAAAATGGAACACTAAAAGCAATTGTACTAAAAATGACAAACGTGCCTATTGTCGGTCTTCTCGGTTGAAATAGAAATTAAAATAGAAATTTGGTAAACGTTCGGAGTGACAAGCAGAAACGTTGGTTGTTTTTTGGACAACCGACACCAAATTACTAAATGTTGGTTGTGTGGTTGGTTGCACTTTTGTAGTCTGGGTCGCGCACAAACGAAAGGTCGGATTGGAATGAAATTAGCTACATTGGTTGAAATACCCAAAAGTATTGTTGAACTCGAATTTGCTGTAAACTGACCAAGTATTACGGAAGAAATTACAATTTTTCGAATTTATCGATCTGGCACTCACCATTGTAAATTTGGACATCCTAAAGAGTTTTAGGAATTTCGACGAAGCATACATCGTGCTCCTGGTAACCAAGTAAAATAGGGAACTTTTTAAAAAGGGATAATTAAAAGTCCATTGCTCCCTTATAACTAACAACTTTTTCGACGTAATTCAACGAAATAAATAATAAAAAAAAAAAAACATATACTGTTAATGACACACATTCGCTTCATTTCCAAAGATTGCTTGGTGGTTACCCTTCAACATGGCGACCAAAGGTGCTGTTCAAACTGGCTAAGGGAATCTCAAATTTACACCTTAAGTCCTCGTAGGGTGATAAAGATGTTGATACAAAACGAAACTACACAGCAGACAATACGTTTACAGCACAGCACAAATTATTATCACGTCTTCGTGTAACAGATTCGAAATTCTCCATTACCGTAGCAACACAAACTCTCAACACCACGATGCGTGGTAAAAACAATTTCGAACATACGAACATAGTTCTGCTACGTACATTCAATCACAGCTTCCTTATATGTAGAAAGGCTTAACGCTCGGTTTCACATAGCATACGAGCCGCTTCGTCCAATTCCGTCAAAAACAGCCGCGAGGCGCGCTGAAAGCACGAACAACGAAGTACGAACTACGCCACATCATAGCATTGATTAGTGTTAGAGAGACACACAAGAATATAGAAGATTTTGTGTATGTGTGTGTGTGTGTGTGTGTGTCCTGGGATTCCATTCCGCGTGCTGCAGACATAGGGCCTTAGGGCTTCGTCGGGCAGATGACCGGGTGCGGTTAACGCTCGCTAAAACCCTTTCAACCCTTTGAAGAATGTAGTAATATTCTCATTATTAGATTTCCTGGGGTTTCAGCATTAACCAAACGTTATTTTATGGTAACAGTGGCTGCCCTTGACGTCTTCGGGCGATTCATTACTTCGTCAAAGGATCGATTAATACATTTTTAATGAGTATAGAAAATGACGTAGCGCTGTATACAGTACAATACACACGTGCATTGGTTTTTCTTCTGGTTGAAATTCATGAAATTAAACCTCTGGAGTCTTTGTTTTGACGTCGAGTGGATGAAGAGGATGTAGCTGTAAACATTGTTGTTAACTTTAATATCTAAACCAAAAACAATAAATTGTAAGCAAAAAGCCCGCCAGGTTTCAGCCAATGAACGTCTGTGATATCAAAACGAGCCAAGTTTCCACTCATCAGACATACAACACAACTTTCAAACTTGGCGCATTGCAAGCCTTTTTTTTTACGTGAATAGTTCGGCTGGCTATATCTTATTTTTTCGAATAAATATATATACAGTGAACTTTATCGAAATAATGTTAAAGATTTTTTGTTACAATATCTTTTGTTTGAATCAATTCACAATAAAGTTTTACAACTCAGACGGTGGCGTTTTGGTGAACTACTGCAGATTAGCGTGCTGTACTGTAAACTATAGCTTTTAGCGTGGTGTGTAACGCAGTATTATTTGTGAGTCCTTCCTGACGTTACGAAAATCGGAACCTCCGCGATCTGCTACTGAGTTTTGAACTTCGTAAATAGTTTTTCTTAACCGAGAGCAGATTGATCGTCGGAGTGACCGATTGATCGTTTCGACTTTATTGTTGTTATTTCGCTTTGAAAAAGGGTCAAAGGGTTTAACGAGCGTTAACCACTCCTGGTTATCTGCCCGAAGCCCTAAGGCCCTATGTCTGCAACAGCCAGATTCACAGGCGGTCACCCACCCAAGTATCAATCCAGCCCAACGCTGCTTAACTTCGGGGATCTGACGAGAACCGGTGTTTCCAGCACTGCAAGGCCGCAGATTTCGCTTTGTATGCGCGAAACAATAATGAAACAGCAACAAGAACAACAACAATGAACTAGCGTTTATTTTGATGCTGGTTGTTTGTGTATCTTGGGTCTTCCAAACGAAAGGCTTGCAATGCGCCAAGTTTTAAAGTTGCGTTGTATGTCTGATGAGTGGAAACTTGGCTCGTTTTTGATATCACGGACGTTCAATGGCTGAAACTTGGCGGGTTTTTTGCTTATAATTTATTGTTTTTGGTTTAGATATCAGCACTTTTGGTAGCTGCGCCAACATGATTTTTTTTTAATTTATGATGTTCTGGATTCTTTACATTTTTGGTTGTAACCATGCTGAAGCTTTTCTTCTGGACTTTACAACATTTTCGGTGTTGGATTTTGTAAGTCAAATACTTTCTTTAAAAGACAACAAGGAATAACTAATTAATCGCAAAAAGGAGCCAAGTTTTAATTATAAAGAAATTGCACATTTCAGATAAAATGATGAAAACATTTAACTACAGCACACATGGACTAAACAGTACAACAACACTGTGGTATACGAAACCTTACAGTAAAGTTTATTTGCGTTCCTTTGCTGTTTTGACTTCGGTTCAGTTCAACCTTTCATTGCATCAAACGAGTTGTTATTTATTATCTATCTAGCTGGACCCGTGCATGCTGCACGGTGATTGAATTTCCTGGAGTTAGCTTCTCCCGGTGTTTCGTCGTGTTAAAAAAGTAACTGGTGCTTTCAATTTCTGAAAGCCCTGTCCCTGGTCCCCCAAGTGCCCCCGTAATCCACTGCACGCCCTCCGACAGTGTAGGAGGTTTGTATACCGCCCCGCCCTTCCTCCGGCACCCTCGGTGTTTGTTCTACCCCCCCCCCCATCCAACACCCTGCTACTCCCACCCCACTGCACGCCCTCCAGCACATCGTGGCTTTTTCAATTTCTTCCCCCCTCCAATCTGCACACCCCTGCTCCCTCTCATGCCCCCCCCCCCGACCACCCTCCAGCAGTGGC
>JAHWFP010123436.1:3461-52343 GCA_023313725.1 Lithobius niger | reverse complement strand
CATTGTTGTCTTTTCTTTCCCTTCGAATGCTATTTTTGCAAGCTAGTGTGTCTTACGCTTCCTCTTTCCATTTCGTATTGTCATGTAACGTTGAGCATGTTACATACTGAGCTTGGTAAGCAGGTAGGGCATTGTTGTCTTGTCTTTCTCTTCGAATGCTATTTTACAAGCTAGCATGTATTAAGCATATTAAGCCGGCTGAGCAGGTAGGGCATTGTTGCCCTTAACTTTCCTTTCGAATGCATTTTAACTAGGGTGCAACAAGCACGCATATTTCTACAAGTATGCTTGCCAGCTTCAAGAAATATGCGTTTTAAAAATATCATACAGCCTAAAATTGGAAAATTCAATGAGTTCCTCAGTGTAGTTGGTAAATTTGGATAAGAAAACTATTTATTCGTGATCTTATTAAGGTATTTGCTACTCCCAAAAGTAAGATTACTTCTGCGCAGAACATATTATGTGACAAAACGCACACTGAGAATGGAATGCCGTTTTTGTTTATTTGGATGCATTCACTTACTCGGCTCAAGATTACGAATATATTGAGTTTCCCGTCTAAAAAAAAAACAAGTTGACGAATTTATCGAAATCTTTCTTCAGCCTTGTCATTCCCGGTAGGAACGTGGAATGGATCAGAATAATAAGTAACGGATTTAATGGCGTGTCCGTGATGTCGAAACTTCGGGTGTGGTTTCTTGGTGAGGATATCTTCTATGGTTGAAGTGCAAAAAAATTGAGCTAATTTAATGAGTCGCAGGCGACGAAGCATTACGAAATATATGCATTAATAAAAACAAAACAATGCTAAACCTTGACATTCCTGTTAACACTTTTTTGAAGAATGATGTGCGTAGTAATAATTCTGGATGACAACAACTAAATCAGAAAAAGAAAAGGCCACAACAGTTAGAATCTAACAATCACTTTAATCGGTTTTCATTCTTCGTGCATGTGTTCTGTCTTTGCGATGGTGTCTTCACAATTCTTGATGCACGTACTATGTATCTACACACGCCAGTGTGTCGCGCCAAGTTAGGCAACAAACATCACAACAAACATCACATCAATTCAATTGTCGAGGTTGTAAACCATTGTAGAGCGACGTCATTGCGTCAGTGTCTTATATCTTGAAGCATAGTTGGGCACATTTCAGGTACTTGGGACCGCCTGGGACCGCCTGGGAATCTGGCTGTTGCAGACATAGGGCCTTAGGGCTTCGGGCAGATAACCAGGAGTGGTTAACGCTCGTTAAACCCTTTGAAACCCTTTGAAGGTACTTGGGGGGGGGGGGGAGAGGCTTAATGGCCATTAGCGCCAACCTTAGTCACAGTGCAGTCAGGTTCTTGGGGAAAAACAATAATGCGGTACAAAAGCTTAAATTGTGTTGAAATGAGCCACCTTACAAAAATTAACTCTTATAGGAATGCCAGCTAAGCTGCTTTCAATGCGAAATCTGACCCTCAATAACGTTGTAAATGTGTTACTAGCTACTAGCTAGCTACTCCGCTCATCCGGAGTAGTGCAACGTCATTGCGTCAGTGTCTTATATCTTGAAGCATAGTTGGGCACATTTCAGGTACTTGGGGAAAAACAATAATGCGGTACAAAAGCTTAAATCATTGTGTTGAAATCGTGAGCAATGAGCCACCTCACAAAAATTAACTCTTATAGGAATGCCAGCTAAGCTGCTTTCAATGCAAAATCTGACCCTCAATAACGTTGAAAATGTGTTACTAGCTACTAGCTAGCTACTCCGCTCATTCGGAGTAGTGCGACGTCATGGCATCAGTGTCTTATATCTTGAAGCATAGTTGGTACATTTCAGGTACTTGGGGAAAAACAATAATGCGGTACAAAAGCTTAAATTGTGTTGAAATCGTGAGCAATGAGCCACCTCACAAAAATTAACTCTTATAGGAGTGCCAGCTAAGCTGCTTTCAATGCAAAATCTGACCCTCAATAACGTTGTAAATGTGTTACTAGCTACTAGCTAGCTACTCCGCTCATCCCCATGTTAAAGTCCATATAGGGTGATTATTCATCGATACTGAGATAACGGGAAGGCTTCCAGTTATGAAATAGGGCGAATGGGTGCAGTACAATATGAACTGCGTACCATTTATGGTTTGGAGCTTGGGGGCGTAACGGGGATGGCGTGGGAGGGCACGTAAGTACGAAAATATTGTTATAACCATTGTTAGTATTGTCGGCATCGTCTCTCATTGGACGGCCAAAGTTCGGACACTGAGAATGTGTATACTGACGTACGTGCCTAGACACACACTAGTGTATCACGATAAATCTAAACAACGTTGCAAAGAAATTGTATTCACGTCCAATTCACGAAAAATTAATCAACTGTAATAACAAAGTCAAAAACTGGTAAAGAGGCCGCCTAGTTGAGAGTGGTTCGGCCCTTCAAAGGAGTGATATCAACACACCAAAACTAACTAAATAAAACAAATTACAACAAAATTAAAACCAAACCAAAAACCTATAAAGAGGTGACTTAGTTGAGAATGGTTCGGCCTATTGGCAAAAGATGGTAGCAAATTGTTGAAAACCAATTTCTTGTAGAAGTGGCACTTTATTACACATCTGCACGGTAGTGAAGTTGAGTCAATACACAATTAAAAAAAAAAAGGAGTGATATCATATCAAAAACCAAAACTGGTAAAAGGGGCCGCCAAGTTCCGAATGGTTCGGCCCTTCAAAGGATTGATATCACCACACCAAACCATTCGCCAACTTAATCGCACCGAATATTACTTTGGACGTTAAATGAAAACTTGAACATTGCTACCGAAAATAGCAATGTTCTAGTTTTCATTTAACCTTCGAACTATAAAGCGGTGCGATTAACTTGGCGAATTGTTTTGGTGTGTTGATATCACTCCTTTGAAGGGCCGAACCATTCGGAACTTAGCGGCCCCTTTAACCAGTTTTGGTTTTTGATATGATATCACTCCCTTTTTTTTGGGTTTTGGTTTTTGGCACGTGCTATGTATTTAAAACTATCGTCTAAACCGTTGATTTTGGATGGGGAAAATGAAAGAATCCCATCAACGGTTTTGGGCCATGGCTCATGATTAATAAATTGAAATTGAAACAATCCGTGCTTCAACTAAGCGCATATATTTTTAAATCAAACTAAGCCGCGTCGCTAATTTCGAGCGGCCTCGAAATTGGCAGTTGGAAACGATAGAATGACTTATTTATTTCGTAGATGCAGGCTTTCAGAGCTGAGCTGAATTGTTTCAAAGTGGACAGCAACAATCAGTGCAGAGCACGAGGGTGTGATTGCAACCTTGCAAAGTGGTCGGCAACAATAAGACCTCTGTACGTCATATATCCTTTTATTGGGGCCGCAGCCAATAGCCATGCGTCCACCTCTGTAAGTGAAAACAATACAATAATGAGGCATTGCTAAGCTGGCGATTTACTTTCTTCCTCTCCCACAAAAGAAAAATGCCAAAGCCACCAGGCTAAAGGTTTGAACTTTGTTCTACAAAAGCGTATTTATTTACTTCCCACAAAAATATTTAAAGGTCAATGCCAGGAGACCGAGCTCGGAAAAGGGGTCGGGCTGCGTCGTGCACGGGGTCGCTGATTCCGTGAGCGAAGAGAACGAAAATCAGCGCTTGTTAGTCAGTGTGCGCAAAAATTAGATTGAAGAAACTTAATTCGGTGAAACACGGACATACACATGAGCAACCAAACCGTACCAGTGTTGCAAACGGTGCATTTAAGACCAGAGCCGTGCGTATAACGGGCTTCCTCTAGTAAATAGATATTAAAATTAATTGATTAATTGATATGAGAGTGACTTTGAGCAGGGTAGCTCTACACGAATTCGAAGCCCCTGAAGTTCGAGCTGGGCCAACAAATGAAGGCTCTTTATTTTACACAGTGACGTCATGCCCAGCCGAAGCATGCCCCGCCTCTAACCTTATCGAAGAAATTTATTATAAATTTTGGCATGCCCGGTAACCAAGCTCAGCACGGCCTAGCACCAACTTTTGTTGAAAAAATGGAGAGGTATTAAACATTAAAAGTTTGGCTTTAACGTGGGAGGCTGACCCCCAGCCTTCCGGGGCGTGGGGTGGGGTGGGGGTGGGAAGGAGAGTAAGGCTGTCTCACCTCAGCCTGCAGATTTAAAACTGACCGAGGTGAGTTTCTCCTGCCTTATTAATGGAACCCCTTACCTCCCCATTGTTTTTATTTTATTTATTTACTAGCAGTTGTGCCCGGCTTCGCCTGGAGTTTTGTTTCGCCCATGGTTTGTTTCCCAGCTTTTGGTCGGGTGACCTGAATGTTGACTGTGGCAGCCAATTTGTTTCGTGTAATACTCCCCTTTTCCTCCCATCCTCTCCCTCCCCTCTCCCTGCCCCCTTTTCTCTCATTTCGCTGCCCCTCTTCCCGGATCCCGGGTTTTTAGCCTGACCTCAGCCACCCCTAATATTTTCGGGAAGAGAAGGGCCCTGTGATGTCTCACGCTCATGTCGATTGTGGCATGCAAAAGGACCTAGGAAATTTCGATGGGGTTAACCTAGCAAAATTGTCTCTCTCTCTCTCCGTCTGGCGCCATGGCTACAGCTGGGTGCTCGTCAAATTGCTAAAGCCCTCTTCCTCAGCGTTCTATCCTCCTGCCCCTGCTCCTTTTGCCGGATTTTGTAAAAATTGAATCGGTCGCCATTCCAAACAACCGCAAACCCTTTTAGGTTCAGTTAATGCTTAATGGTAACAGACGCACTGCCGCCCACCCCCCTCCTAATCTCATAATATTAGGTTATTATTTCATTAGAATGCTAATAGCAGTGCTAACAGACGCATTGCCCCACGCACGGGCATTTCCCGTTTAGAATTCCCCTCTCCCAGTTTATCGTTTTGACTTCAGCGCTCCGTACCGGCTGTTAAAAATAACTGTCCTTCGTGCATGACGTCATTTAAGACTTGCCGCTGAGATGACCATGCGGGAAAAATTGTTAGTCGAGGCAACAATGTGCCAATTTCAACTTCTTTTCCAGGCAACAACGTACCAGTTTCAACTGGTTTTTCATTGTACAGCGTTCTTCTTGTCGTCGATTTTGCTACGAGACTTTAGCTTATAATGTAAGATTCAATCATTTTTCTTAGATTCCATATCCGTTCACGCTTGATTAAACATGCCCGTCTGGCAACCACACGAAAACTATTGATTTTTCCGAAGAATATTATCTGTTTCAATTTGAATGTTTTGGTTGAGTTTCGGTTTGATTCGAATACCAACTTTTTTTTACAGTAGGCCTGCGCATTGCATTTGTGTTGCAATGCATGTTACTTTTGCTGCAGTTAAAAAGTAAATGGCTGAAAAAGTTACCAACCATTGTTTTGCATCATTATTGGTTTAAATTGTAATAAATTTCGTTCTTGATTCATCTAGTTTGGGTTCGTGCTCCCTAAAAAAAAAAACAAAAAAAAAAACAACTTGTTTATGCTGTAGTGTTTTCTTTAGTTTGACACGCTAATAGCTTGGAGGGTGATTAAAAAATTCTTTGCAGTTTTATTCCCCATTTTAGCTTATTTTGTGTTTTATCATGTTCAGCCCACTTAGTACAACTTAGAAGGGAACAAATAAACGCCGTGCCCGAACTCCCTTTGCCCCCCTTCCACACATGACCTGTTAAAAATATAAAAATTATTTCATCCAAAATGGTGTCTGTCAATTCACCATTCTTAATTCTTTTCACCATTCTTAATATTGCTCGTCAGTTTTATTGCTTTCCAACTAACTCATGTATCGCAAAACGTAGTTCTGCTGCATACGTGACAGAGATAAGAAATCTCACTATTGTTGACAGTATTGGTATCTACATACAAATCATGAGGGCCACTGAACCAAATTTTAACATCGGCATTGCTGGCGAACCATTAGTAAATGTGGCGAATGAGAAAAGCAAAGACAAACGAATGGAAATGCAGTTATTACAAGTTATCTTTTTTTATTATTATTATGAAAGAAGCCTTACACGTACTACACTGTACGCGTCTGATCACTTGCTTGCTTGGTATGGAGATGGTCTGTTAGCAGCATAAGAGGTGCAACAAAAAACGTCCTCGAGCGATGCGAGACGACGCCGAATGAGCGAGCGTTAGCGAGCGACTCGGCTAGTGCATAATTAAAAACATTAAAAGACAGCTGGTTACGTTACGACGTGCGAATGCACACCTCCATTCGATCAGTGTAACAAAAGCCGGAGGCCAGCAGAGCAAACGAACAAAATGATGACGCGCCTAATAGGGCAGTGACACAACGTTGTATAATTGTATATAACTCCATGCTGGAGCCAGTAACTGTGATAGCTGCAAGGGTCACTGAAGGGGGAAAAGAAGGGCGTCTTACTGAAGACAATGCTGTTAAGAGTGGATATCTTAGGCCTAGAATGCGCGATTTTTGTCGATTTGTTGGCAGTTGCTGACATTTTTAAGCAAGTGGAATATTTATTTTCCAATTACAACCTAGCAGCATAAGGGATTGGAGAAAACAACGTTTTTTTAAGCCTATGAAATCCGCTCTCAAAGCACTGCCTTGACTAGAAGTGCCGTTGTTTAACCCTCCATTTTAATCTAGTGCCCCTTGCAGCTATCTCTCTTGTAGCCAATATGACGTCACATGACGCTGCTCTATTGTTCTAAATTTTTAAACGATCTACTTTTTAAAACATTTTAAGTAAAACAACCGGCAAGAGAAAGCAAAAAGGAGCCGTGGTACGGGGGCGTTTACCCGTTTCGTCGAATTCCGTTCTGCCGCATTTTAATCTGTGTCTTAATTTTAGGCGAAAGGGAAATTTCTGTTGAATCCCGTTTCGCCAAATAATTTTTTGGTCTAAATTTCCTACCTCGCTCGCGCTGCCACGCTCTTTAACTCATCTAAAGTAAAAAATTTAGAAAAAAATTCCGCGAAGCGTGAATTCCCCTTTCACTGGATTTTTTTTAAACAGGGTTTAATTTTCGGTGACGTGGCAAAATTTTCTGCGAAACGGGCAACCTCCCGGGGTGGAAAGGGGAGGAGATGAATATTATTCATTACGTCATATAAATGAATGACATATTTGAAAAGCGCTCTTCATGGGAACTATTCTAATTCCGAACACCCCCTCCCCCTCCGGCCCCAAAGGATGATCGAGATTTTCCGGTTCGAATCCCCATGTTTTCCTCCCCTAAGACTTTTTTCTCCTTCTGATAAACGTCTGATAAGGTGACGTACATATCTACTGATGATGCAGAATACATTCAAATTTAATTCAAATTTTTGGTGCATCCTCAATTTTGGGGGAAATTATTCGTCACACACTATGTTTACCATTTCCTTACCCTGGGCAACATCATTCAAAACATTAGCCGTCGTCCATTACAAGATATTTAAATCCTGTAACGGAGAGACAGCTTATATTTTGAAAGTTATCCATGATAAGGAAATGGTAAACATAACGTGTGACGAATAATTTTATTTTGATGGGCAACATGGCCTTGTTACCACGTTATTAGATTGACTGCAAAATTTTAAAACAAAGTGGAAAGGTGTGAATGTTTATTGGGCGTGCAGATCACTATTTATTTTCATTGTATTATTATTTGCGAACTCTAAGTCTCCAGCACAATCCCTTACGTGTGGTTAAGACCGTTTCAGTGATGTCACAGCTAACATTTCTGTGTGTTTCGGAGTATTTTTCGTATGTGAAGGAATGTTGAGTAGAAAGAGATCTGCTCAAGACGTCAGGTTTTTTGACTGCTTGGAAGATGGCCACTAGTTTTCTAAATCTTGATCATGATTCACTCCCGTTGTCTATTAAATTTTCCAAGGCGGTCATATTACTCGTTTTAACTTGACCCCGATACTAATTTTATGCAGTGCTCCACTTTCTTAAAATTTGTTGTTTGCTCACTACAGATGGAGCCACTATGCCAAGCATCTGAGTTCTTGTTCATTTTTCATTCCATAAGTTTGAAAGAAGAGCTGCTTTCGAACCGCACGGTGTAGGCGCCAAAAATTGGAAAATGATCAATTATCGTGAACTAAAAGCCTTCCGTTTATAGTTCATGGTAATGGGTAAAGTTAGATGGGTGAAGTTAGGCAGGTAAATTTACCACTAATCGCCCATGGGTGGGGTGTTAAAATTAATTCGTTAAAAAAAAAGGTTATAATTCGAATCTTACTTCTGTACAGGGAACGTGTTTCGGCCTAACTCTATCGCAGAAAATTCGACGTTTATGCGATCATTCACGTAGGTTATCTGGGTTCGGTCTAGCATTAACGCAATTCATTAATTCTCATTTGTTCAGGAATTTAAGTTTTATTAGTTTACTAGTTTGTTTCGTTTGCTTTAGGAGGTGAAACATTGATTTTCCTGAATGTATGAAGCTATTAAAATTTCTAGGAGCCACGTAATTTCAGAATGTTGTTAGAATTACCGTAAATAGCCTACTAAAGCCCTGGCAAAGCTATGGCCCACCCCCTAAAATGCTTTAAGGTCAGAAATCGTGAAATACGCAAGTTACAGTACCTCTACCCCCCCACCCCCCAGGGGGTGTAACTAGGTATTTTCACGACTTCTGCAGACCTTAAAGCATTTTAGAGAGTGGGCCATAGCTTTGCCAGGGCTTTAATAGGCCATTTACGGTAATTCTAATAACATTTTGAAATTACATGGCTCCTTATTTTCTGGTTCTTGAATAGTATCGAATACTCTCCCCTCCAATTGAATTATCTCCTTTTTTGTTTGTTTTCTGAAGAACTTTGGATACACCAAGCGATATGCATGCAACAACTGTCGCGCATGTAGTCATTGTTGCACCGACGACTGTGAAACAATTCAACTCGGATCTGGAAGTCTGCATCTAAATAAGCCTTTCTTTTGTATCAGGCTGCCAATTTCGAGGCCTACTGCCCTGAAATTAGCAACATATCATCATTTGGTTTAAAACTGTAAGCTTTTATTTGAACCACGATTTCTTTTTAAATTATTTATTCAGGAGCCCTGGCCCGTAGCCATACACCCCATTCCACTTTATACATAATCCTACACAACTTGCACACCAACTTACTCTACCAACAGCATCTTCTACAGCACATCTCCTGACCACAACATCCCACGATCACTGCTCTGACCGACTACTTCCATGTCCCTGTGTTCCGTGACATTATGTCTATCTATCTCATCATGTTTATCTCTCTCTTCGTCACACACTTTGCCACACGCGACCTTGATATCCGGTCAGCCTTAAACCGCAGACCGGCCCACCTTCTCTTCCCCATCTAGGGAAAATTCCAGTGAGCCACAACGCACCCGTTTACCTCTTCTGCTGCGACGCATTAACCACAAACCGGCTCACCTTCTCTTCCCCATCTAGGGAAAGTTCCAGTGAGCCACCACACAACTGCTTATTACCTCTCCTGGTCGGACGCACTCTCCACAAACCGACCCACCTTCTCTTCCCCATCAAGGGAAAGTTCCAGTGAGCCAGCGAGCTACAGCACAACCGCTCTTTCTTCCACGGAACCACTGCTGCAGCAAAGCACACGCCACATAGCACTGAGGAGCACTAGGGAACACTGAGATCAACGGAGGAGGGGAGGGGTGAGGGGAGGGGGAGTGGGCGGAAGCAAGGGAATTATATACTGACACCCGCATCACAGCAAAATTTAGCTATCGCACGAAGCTTGGTAATTGACTCTTTGTTATCCACGATTGCCAACAGTTCATGCACCACGCCTGTCCTGCGAATCCAAGATGCTAGCAGCAACCGCTTCCTATACATGCCAGGAGGACATGCTCTGGCGTCTCATCTACTAGGCACACCGTGCAACTTGGTGTGCTGACCCATCCAAACCGGAACTGGTGTGCACGTAGCAACGTATGCCCAACCCTCAGCCTGGAAATAGTCTTTGCATCTCGGAAACACAGCTTGTCAATGAATGAACTCATCGCACATTTCGGGTGCACCGCATGAAAGCCCCTGGCTACATCAGCCGCATCCCAATCACTCTGCCATAGCGACAGAAACCACCGTTTGACAACAGGCCGGCGCATCTGTACAGAAAGCACAGGGATTACCTGTGGGCTGTGTTCACCCTTAGCCTCACAAGCCAAGCCATCAGCAAGGACATTACCCGGGTTATCGGAGTGGCCCCTCACCAAATGAAATTGCACGTGACTGTTGCGCAATGCTACCCAAAACTTCCAGAGAATTGTGTAAAGCAACGGATCCTCAACATCCAATCGTCACACGCCGAGCAAAGGAGCATGTGGCTTGCTATGAAATCCGTGTAGAGCACGAATGAAGGCAGCTCTACATCAATTGCTACATCCAACGCCACCGAAATGGCCAGTAGCTCACAGATTGTACTCGATGTGACCATTTCTACCTGCCATTTTACCTGCCATTTTGACTCTTCCTCACATACTCTCGGCATAAAACGAGGCATTACAAAAGATTGCGCAGTCCGCAGTTCTACCCCTAAAAACGTGCAACACATCAGGACACCAGGTCCATGGACTGGGTGCCTGCACTCTGACCACAGATAGATCCTGCCCCGAAACATGCTGTAGGAGAGGGATCGCAATCCCAGCTTCCCCAAGTATGCTCCTAGCTCTGTCTCCCAAAGCGCCATAGTCTGTAAGGATTCGACCTACCGGATCTGCTGGGCCTCGACTCAGGTTACGAAGACACAGCGCAACAAGCAACTCTTTAGCTCTAACCTCAAGTGGTGGCTCATTGCAGTCCACCCACAGCGCCTGGACTGGGGTGGAGGCCATGCAACCCAAAACTGCCCTCAGTCCTACATTCAGCGCCACTTGCAGCGTCTTCAGATGGTGCCTGGTGCCAGCTAGAAAAGGAAGGTGATAGTCTACAACTGACCTCACAAAAGTCCTGTACGCCGCTAATAGCGTCCCTCTCCTCACATATTCGCATACATAAAGAGTTTGCATCACTTCAGTGCGCGCCAGCACCTTCCCTTTCACTCTGGCCACATCACTGGACCAATCTAGAGCAGCATCCAGGACTACTCTAAGATGTTTCACACTAGCTTTCGGTCGGATTACTTGATCACCAACTCGCAGCTCCACCTGATTAACTGCCACATTTACAAAGCACGCAAATACAACAACCCCCGTCTTCGCCGGGGCCAAAAGCAAGCCTCTCTCACTCACCTAGATGCTGCTGAATATCGTCAAGAGCACTCTGTGCACTCGCAGTCATCAGATCCAGTCTATCTCCAACAAACCATAATACTCTGGGTACCAGCTTAGATGCCGAATCACCATCCGCTCATACACCATTCTGATGCAAGACAACAGAGCAATCGGCCGATAATTCATAACTTCCGACCTGTTGCTTCCTGGTTTGTGCACTGGCACCAAGATGGTAAACATCCAGGACGGTGGTACTGGCAAACCATCAAGAACCTGTTGGAACAGGGACACCAGGGACCGTTGGTCATCTTCAGACTGCTGCTGTATAATTTCATACTCCACTCCATCAATGCCCGCCGTACTGGAGTTCCGACACTGCTTTAGGGATGTATTAAACAAACTGTAGTCCCATGGCACGTCCCCAACTTGGGAAGCAGCAATAGCCTCCAGCGTGGGAGGCGTAGCCCCTACCACAAGGCCATACACACTTGCAAACCTCGCGTTGAAGGCATCTGCCATCCGCTCTCCACGCAAAACTTCACGATTTACAATGGTGGCCGCCGAGCTATGCACCCATCTCTGCACCGCTTTTGACCTGCTGCAACCTAACGCTTTCCAGGCCTGCTGGGGCGAATGTGCCCTGGGAACTTCTTTGCAGGCGCTCGGCATACAATGCCTTTTCCTGCCCAGAATGTAATGCATCTCTGCAGCTACACCACAATATGCCAACCAGCGCTCTTCGCTAGGAACTCGCTTCCACCGACGGTACAATTGTCGCCTATCTTTTACCGCCACCGTACAGTTACCTGTCCACCATTGCGGACGATCACGGTTGGCTAAGTCTAGACTCCTCTTCCATCGCCCAACGTGAATGCTAACCCAATCTCCGAAAATCCTATTTCCAACCACCGGCCGCCGCCGCCGTTGCTGCGTACAGGCGGAACTGGGTCTCAGCACCAGTCCGGGCCTGGACTCAACTCGCCGACGTGGACACAGGGCCACCGGGAAGTGGTCACTGCCCTGGAGATCGTCGGAAGCCTCAAACGAAAAACTTGCTGAGATGCTGCGCGAGCACAAAAAAAAATCCAGAACTGACTCTTGCACCCTGTCTTGCTGCCATCGGATAAACGTTGGCGTGCCATCTTGCATGATCGTCAAGTCCCGACCGGCGATAACACTCGCCAACCTTCAACCACAAGTGTCAATCTGAAGCGACCCCCAGTCAAAGTGATGACTATTAAAGTCACCACCAATAATTACCGGAGACGCAAATTGCCCAAACCAATTATTATATTCAGTCACAATTGGCTTGCCTGTCACAAGTACAAAAACCATTGTGACCCATTGCCCAGCCATATACAACTTAACTGCCACCGCGTCTACTCCCGTCGCTAGATTAGCAACTGGAAGGCACTGGTATGGTACTGTCCATTTAATGAAAACCCCAACCTTGACTCCCGAGTACACAAAGTCTGCTTCCCAGGCTGAAGCATCGTATCCCTGCATATTGTTAGCCTCTTGAACACTAACTATATATGCATGCTGTAACATTACTTCAACTTCGTGCAACTTCGTGCAACTCCCCGCGCGTTCCACGACACAATTTTGAAATATGCAAATTCTGCAAATGCTATTTGGACCCTTACTACCTTCCCTCGCCTTCCAACCCTCGTCCGTTCCACTACAACTCAAAATACTTTGATCATCTTGGACCTGCGACACGGGGACTCTGTCTGAAAGTGGCCCCTCAACTGCACACTGATTAGCTGCATACTCATGGTCACTGACTGCTTACGAGCCTTCCGCTGGCAGAAGTTCCTCCAAATCCACATTTGCGTCGCTTAAGTTACCCTCTTCTTCGGGTTGATTCACCGTGGAATTCTTGTCTCGGGACTCACTGGTTGGCAATGACGTCGGAGTCGCCGTCTCGCCACTTTTCTTTCTTTTCCGCTTACGCTTCGGTCCATTTCGTAGTTATCGAATCGACGACAAACCTTCGAACGCCGGTGTTCAGGAATCTGTCCGTCGTCGTGTACTGCAGTAAAAATTGTTTTCTTATTGTAATAAATCGACGCTGTCATGTTGCAAGCACCGTACGTCGTGTCGCGAGGCACGAGGAGAAAATCTGCGTCCGCGTTGTTGCCATGGTTACTACGTATAGACAACTCGAAAGCCGCATTCTCCGACAAAGGCGAGAAGCAGCCAGCAGATTTAGTATTGACCAAGTAAAAGCTAGTAAGCGAGAAAATTGTCCTTGCGTAAACGAGCCCTTACGTCTGATATACCTACTCTCTGTGGTGAAAATTTAATGGGTATCTTTGTCCTTAGGGTATTTTTTTATATCACGTATGCTATTTTGGTGTTTATCAGGTTGGCATCAGATTACTACTAGTTGAGCTTCTTACGAAAATGTAAAGTTTCGCCAAGTATTTATATGTCATTCTTATTTAGTTATTGACTAGTAGAAAGACCGAACCAAGTTCGGGTCACAAACGCCTAGAGAACTACAGGCTCCACTAACTACGCAACATTACAAAATGAGAGAACCAACGTAACTTTTTTCCCGCACTGAATCTCCCAAAATCCCCTTAATTAATCTGACAGAAATAGGGTAACATACATTTTATTTTGTAAATTTTTCTCTGAAAACGATATTTTATTGTGAATACTGCAACTGTATTTTTTAATAGAAATTTTACCCATCAATACTTCTTTCAAATCGACAGTTTTTGTGAATATCATATCTGTAATTTCAACTAACTTCCCTTGTTGTGGGCCATACAATTGTCTGTGACTGAACATGTTGTAGTCATTGTTTGAAGCGCATTGTTTTCGAAAGTATTGGTCGTATTGGTCGTATTTGGCTGTTGCAGACATAGGGCTTTAGGGCTTCGGGCAGATGACCAGGAGTGGTTAACGCTCGTTAAACCCTTTGAAACCCTTTTTTGGTCGTATTATTTATTGTAGTGAGCGTACGGTGTATGGCCAAGGCTCAATAAACATATTCAATTGAATTCTAAGCTCTTATTTAACCTATAGCATTTGAAAAGGACGTTTATTCGAGTATTTCCCCTTTTTCCATCCTCCCCTATACAGGGTGTTTCAGAATAAAACCGACGAACTTCCAGGGCATACTAAGGAGGCAAGGACAAGTCAAAAAGTCCTATACAATGCCTATCCAAAAATGCTTGGTTACCAAGAAATAGACGTATTTTTGACCCCATTATTTTACAATCGAGTAATTAAGTCGTGGCTTAGTGGTGCCTGTGTCCGACTGCCTGCATGGCGCACGTCTTACTGTGGCCTCATGCTAAACAAACTCGGAAGCAACAAGTTGCACCAACCTGTAGGAAAACTTCGCAATAATCGAATTACGTTCGAAAATGCAGTATCGTCTAATCTTGCCAAGACAGGAGCAACTTGCAAGATCTCAGTACACTGACGCATTTTGCCGGGAAGCGGGCCTGGCTTTTTTTCAAAGCCTATCACTACCGTCAGAATCTCTTAACGTTTCCGTACTGAAAAATACGTTAGAAAAAAGGCTATTTTAAAATTAAGAACGCAAAAGAATGCAGCAGAAGTTCCTTTTTTTTATTATTTCCAAGAAAAACCTGTAAAGCCTGTTTTATTTTCCAGAAAATGAGAAGCCCAACTACATTCATTGTTCCCGACTTTTTAAAAATAAGTCCTTCGAGCCGTATAGGGGAGAATGAAAATGGCCTGTTCCAAGAGATGGAGGGGGGGGGGGGGGTGGCAACGATGGCCCACTGGCTTTATGGCCTACGTTGGGCATTGCAAGTGCCAAATTACAGCCACACTTTCAACATACGGTAATTTTTCTAAAAGCGTTAAGATCGATGGTTAACATTATCAAAAGGCATGCCTTTCTAAGTCAGATCATGTATTTCAATGCCTGAAAGAGTTTCAGCTTCCGGAATCAGCTTGGAACGTTTACAACGCTCGTTACACTCCCCCCCCCCCTCCTCACCTCCCGAGCCAAATAACAATAGCCGTAAAGTGGACTCTCATTTTAATTTTTAAGTCGACGTGTCACACGTCGAATTATTGTGGTTGTGCCCAAAAAACAGGTGAAGGCAGTTCACGTCCGCTACATCTCCTCAAAAACCAGACACATTTGTTCAATTATGATCCAAGGAACTTAAAATATAAGTGTCGGTGAGTTGCAGTGTGGAAGGACGAAAGGTATTATGCACTACAGAATAAAGATTTGCGATTTTCACTAGGCTAACCTCTAACAAGATCTTTCAGCGAAAAACCGTCGTCGGATAGTACATGATCTATGGATGACGTCAGCCTGTCGTCAGCGTAAAGGTGTGCGCTAATACGAAAAATTGCAATGATGACGGTGTGTAATTGGGTATTTTGGCAAGTCAGCTCTTCAATATTGCGGTCGATTAGAGACTATATACGTAGACATCGAGGTGGCTCCCCTCTTACCGTGAAGAACAACACAACGTGAGTCTTCACTTACCTTTAGCGGTAATCTGGATGGTACACCGAATTTTTATGCTATGTAGACGGTACATTGAATGCGAGGTGCGCTTATATTAGACTTTGCTGTTAATTATTGCGCTAGCTTCGCTGCTTTTCGGGTGCGATATATTACAGTATTTTATTATGCTTATTTGTGGTGTTGTTTCTTATTGAACGAGTGAGCAAAGCGAACGTGTCCTCTTTTTACAGTGGCGGACTGGCAAGGAGGGAAGAAGGGATATTCCTCCTGGCTTCTGACTCACAATTTTTTTTTTTAATCCGTAACAGGAAGACTCACGTAAGTTTTATTGGTTCGATACTAGTTTTACCCACAGATTTAAAATTACTACTACTAATAATAATAAAAAAAGATCATGATAAAACGCTAGTAAAATAAGTACTTTGTATTGAGTAGGCCTACATGTATCATTTGATACTGCTTCTCGATCTCAATGCAAATCTTTCCCGAAAACAGAGTTCGAGTCAGAAGAAAACATTCCTCTCCACTCCTTACTTGAGCGTTGATACAAATTTGCGAGGGGTAAAAGGGTGGGCCCATCAATGGTTCGACGCATAACGACCCAGTTTTTTGTTTGTTTCGTCAGTCCTAAGTGACATATTTCACAACATGGGGCTCTGAACCCTTGGCTAAAATTTCCGTCGTGACCTTTGACCACGTCAGTCCTTCTTTGTCTCCCTGTCTGTCTGTTGATCACTACCGCAGTTACAGCCAAAAACATGAACCGGTTCAAATAAAATTTGGTGTATGTATTCCTTGAAATAAGGCTGAATGAATTTAGTTATTCTGTAATCAGTTTTCATCATCAGTTTTACGTATGTAGGCGTAATATCAAAACAATGGCGAAATAATTAATTTTGTATGAGCAGTCCAGATTCTTCCACTACGCTGCCGTATGGTAAGTGAAGGCAGCTTAATATGAATCTCTTCCACATACTACATGCGCACATTTCTAGTATATAGTAACAAACATTCCAATGATTGTTGTAAATAATCTGTATACATAAAAAAAATTAAGCAGTAAAGCTTAACAAAAACTGGCCACATGAAATTACAGCGTTATATTCAATAGAGGAAGCCCGTGCTATGCACAGGGCCGGTCATGAATTAAGTTTACGGACACATTTCACGGGACATTTTTCCGGCATTATTCCCGACAACTTGTCAGATTGATCGACCACTCATGCCTGCCTCCTATTTGAATGCAGGTAGAATGGGATAGCGCATTTGCAATGCGGACGCGAGGAGGGAAGAAGTTATTGTTCGGCCCGACGACTTGTCAGATTGAACCTTTTTTGAGTTGATCGCCCACTCATGCCTGCCTCCTGTTTCCATGCACGTAGAGTGGGAGATTGCATTTTCAATGCCGGAGTGAGGAGGGGAAAAGTGGTTTTCCTTTTAGCCTTCCCTTTTGCTTTATCCTTCCTTTTAGCCTGCATCCAGGATTATAATGTAGATGTGGACTTTGTCACTACTGCGATCATTTTCAGTAGTTGCACTCTTCTCCCTTAGCAAATTAGGATGTTACATTTTTATTTTTTTGTCTTTACAATTCTTATGACCAAGTTCGGTTGCAATTAAAATACAACAACGAACGGAAACAATAAGTCATGGCGATTGGCTGAGTGATGGCAGAACTCCACCTAGTTGCCTGAAGAGTTGATCTTGACTGAAAAGGGACACCAGCCAAGTCTCGGCCCGTCAGTGGCGACCAGATTTTGAGAGACTATCATCCTTCTTTAGCAGGTATGGAATCTATTCTGGACATTAAATCGTCCCCCCCCCCTCCCTCCGCGTTGATTGAAGGTTTCCTGGTTCGATTCAGTGGGTTTTTGTCTCTTATTGCTAGATAGACCTCTTTCTCCTTTTAAAAGAGTCAAAATCCAGCTTGTTCATCTACACGAGCAATTTTGCATCAGATGACAAAAAAAACTCTGCTCCAAAAAAATCATATAAAAAAAGAAAGTAACACATCAAAAACAAATGTCAAACACGAAACGCGAAACACGCTCAAGTTTACATTGTGTAGCCTATGGCCTAATTGTTTTTTTTTTTTAATTATTCAAAACAGGGTAGTCTTCCTCCCCGAAGAGTTACCTATTTTTATCGTGTAGGCAATTGTTCGTTTATAATAATACAAGATTTGTTGCAAAAACAATAGGAATGTGAAGGACCCTGTTGGGCCACTAAAATGCAGCCAATTTTTTTTTTAAATAATTTCTTTTGAGCCGAAGCAGTGCCGGCTCAATTTTGAACATTACCAGACTTTTTAGAGAAGAAGAAATATCTGGAAAAGGGAGGTGCCAACCCGGGGATTCGATCCGGGAAACCTCCGATCATCGTAGGGGCCGAAAGAATGTCCAGAATTGGCCAGAATAGTTCCCATAGCCGCTGAAGGAGCATGGTAGCCTCTCTTGCCAGCCTGGCCGGCAGTCCTGGCGAGGACTTTGCCAAGGTCCCCGTTCCAGGGGTTCGACCATATCCACAAGCTTCCAGAACCAGGCTGATCTCTCTCACCACTCTGCCACGATGACCACAAAATTTAGAGCTAAAACCCCAACACAATTTAAACAGGAGGGAAAATTAAAAACTGACAACAGACGACCGGTCAACCTGATTCAACAGACGTCGAAAACTGAAAGTGGTAGGCGCTAAAACGACCTCAGATGGCAGCAGACAATTCCAAACATTTACAATGCGGTTACTAAAAAAGTATTTGCGGCAGTCCAACCTAGCCCGATTCACAACAAGTTTAAATGGATGTCCTCGAGTTCTTTCGGACACTCGGACATTAAAAAATTGACCACCGTCAATTTCATAATGATTTTGATAAATGTCTTTTTCACCGGCATTAGCTGGTGGTGTAAAAAGTGGCAAAAAAAAGGGACAATAACGGCTAAGAAAGTAGTGCAAGAGGGGCAAAGGGAGGCAACGAGGGGTAAAAAGTGGTTATCCCCCCCCCTCCAAAAAAAATAAAGTTCCCTCAGCCGACGTAGCTCAAGAGATTGAAGGTTCATCAGTCTCAGTCTGTTATAAAACTTACTAGCTTTTAAATGTTTGAGTGTTGTTAGGCTTTTCTCCTATCCACTGGTGATGATATGAAATTTAGTGTAATCAGGAGTATATAAAGTTCAGTAGGAACGAGGTGCAACGAACTCTAACTGATTCAGTGACTCTAGCGGTTGATGGGTCGTGTGGTCATCTGGATCGTAGCCAGTTTTTATTACAATACAAATTCGACCGACGCCAACCCTCGAACTAGACATTCAACCGATATGCTGACTTACAGGGCTCATGCTGACTTCAAAAGCTCATGATGACATTCCCTGATTTTTTCCAGGTTTTCCAGATCAATACTAACACTTTTCCCTGATTTTTTTTGGTCGAAGGAAGGTTCAGTACAAAACTAAAAGAATTTTTTTTCACATTTCACTCAAATCGAAATAAATATATCGTATTGCTTTGCTAAATCAAAAATTGAACTGCACTAACTGGTATTGGTAAGGAGTAAAAAAAAAGCCACAATCTGAACAAAACTAAAAAACTCACTTGACACGTAACATCCTACATAACTTAGGCCTAAAGGGTTTTCGTTTTATCAGAAATGAAACAAAAAAAAAAAACGAAGTTTTAACTGAAATAAATTGAAGGTTTTAGAAGTTAAATATTAAATCCAAATTACCTATTCTTTATAGGTGAAAGATTTTCCAGAAAATGTTCAAATTCCCTGATTTTCGGTATATATTTTTCAAATTCCCTGATTTTTCCCTGAATTTTCCAGACTTGATAAATTCCCTGATTTTTCCCTGAATTTTCCAGACTTGATAAATTCCCTGAATTTTCCAGACTTGATAAATTCCCTGATTTTTCCCTGAATGTTCAAGACCTGATAAATTCCCTGATTTGTCCCTGAATTTTCCAGACTTGATAAATTCCTTGAATTTTCCCGGTTTTCCAGTATACCATCCAAGAAATCAATCCTAAACATGATGAAACGTCAATGAAACTGCACGGTTCGGCAGCACTCTTTCATTTTATTTTAACATTTAACGGAAAGACGAAAACTGGCTAAAGCGAAGAATCATACACTACAAATAACGTAGTACAGAAGCCACCATTCTGTGCACTTACGTTTCAACGGGGTGGCGTGACTCGGGAATTCGAACTGGCAACCCAGTCCGACGAAATGCAAGTACGTAGAAGTGACTCACTGTACTACATTAATTTTAGTGCACAACTTTCGCTGTTTGGCTTGTTTTCCTATTTATTATAACACTAGCAGAACTAGCCGGCTTTGCGCAGGTGGCATAATTTTGCCCATTACTAATAGTACGGCAGCGTCGCATGAAAATGTGGACTCACCGGTCAAAAGCACCAAATATTTTCCACGTGCTAGTTAGGGCCCTGGATTTCAATTTTTGATATGAACCTCCTCCTCTGGTGGCCATCTTGAATTTTATAACGGCCATCTTGAATTACCTTACGAGTGACCTCAAATTACGAGTGACCTCAAATTCTCAACTCACTGTAATCATATTGTAAAAAAAGCTAGGCAACGGGCTGCTGCCATCCGTAAATCATTTCGCTCTGGGCATCGCTCCACTCTCCTTTGGGCATTTAAGGTCTTTGTACGCCCTATTCTTGAATTTGCATCTCCTGTTTGGTCACCCTATTTGGTGCGGGATATAGATTGGATTGAATCAGTCCAACGTAGTTTTACTAAGGCCATCCCTGGTTTAAAATCTTTGGATTATGCTGCCCGTCTCACCCGCTTGGGTCTTGACTCTCTTGAGCTTAGGCGATTGAAAGCTGATCTCTGCCTGACGTATGGCATCTTGCACGGGCAGGTTTGGGGTGATTTTTC
Source organism: Lithobius niger (assembly GCA_023313725.1). Classification (NCBI taxonomy): domain Eukaryota; kingdom Metazoa; phylum Arthropoda; class Chilopoda; order Lithobiomorpha; family Lithobiidae; genus Lithobius; species Lithobius niger. Next base: position 31,789 of record JAHWFP010123436.1, on the reverse strand, counting down.
AAATCTCTTCAATTTAGGCAATTCCGAACGCACTAGGGGTCACCCATACAAGCTTACTGTTCATAAAGCTAACTTGAATTGCCGTGCCCAGTTTTTCTCTCACCGGGTTTTGAATTGTTGGAATGCGCTCCCGGCTGCTGTTGTCTCTGCAGTTTCGTTGCCATCCTTCCGTCGAAAGTTGGAAGAGTGTAATCTCAATAAATAGCTTCGTAGATTTTAATTCTTATTGTTCTTTTTACTTCACTTTATTTTATTATCTGTTTTAAGATTGACAATTGGCTTTAGCCAAGCTTTAACCTACGGTTATTTTATTTTCATTATTTTATTATTATATTTTTTAGAAACGTTGACAGTTTCACCCGGCTTTTTCCCCCCACTAGTCCCACACGTTTGGCGATGCCATCGGGGACCATTGTGTCCCTGGTAGGTCTAACCATGGTGGTAAGGCATTCGTGACCCTAACCCATACCATCAACCCTCCCTCTGCCGCCGAGCCATCGTCTTCGTTTCAAACTTGTAAATTCTTACTTTTGTAATTTTAAATTTTTAGTTTTAACATCGGATGGCAGTCAGTGGCAGCTAGGTCCTTGCCATTTCAGGTTGCATTTGCAACAGACTTATGCTATTATTACAATACTATTTTGGGGGTCAAAACATGAAAATATGTACTGCTTTCTCGGGGTATTGTACAATTGCATTTGTTGTGTCGTTTGTGTGTTTTTAAATTTTTGGCCAAATGTTAGTGTCTTTGCTAGACCCTTTTTGGTTCCATTTTCCCTTTCTTGGAAATAAACACTTTACTTACTTACTTACTTACTTACCTGCCCCCCCCATAAAAAAAAATGTTTTTGGGCTGTAATCCCTTTTGTCTCTCGGACCACAAACTTCACTACTTTGTGTGGCAGAAACGTGTAGAGGAACCTGTTATCTTTGCGGAGTTTCTGTGTGATCAATTCATCTCATGTAATTCTGGAATAGTTTTGAAATTCGTCTCATCTAGTTCTGGAATATCTCGATTTGCTAAAATTAATAAGGTGAATGTGGTGAAAAAATTTGATAAATTTTCATGTAAACATTTTAACAACTAGGGCCGTAGGTGTAGCCCCGCAGCCCCCGCAAGGCGGGGGGGGGGGAAGGGGTGGGCCGAATCGCTCAAACGAGGGCCCCTGATTTCCGAACTTGCATTAGACATATTTTAGTTTTTAATTATCGTATTTCAAAACGATTAGACACACAAGCTGTTATCTCGAACCCACTCAAAACCCACTCAAAACCCCAATGATGCCCACATGTATTCATTCACTTGCCAGGGGTTATTTTTATTAGTACGCATTAAAACAAAATGCCCCACCCCATTCTCTTCTCTACAAAATGAAGCGCCGGCGCAAAACCTAAGTCTTGATGAGACAGATGGCCAGCAAAACTAATAAAAAAAAACCAATTTGTGTCCTTAGTTCTTAGGGCGATTGCAGACGGAGCACAAACGCGTGGCAATCGCTGCAAAAACGACACCACTATCGCGTCGGAATCGACGGCACCTTTCAGACAACAAACGCGTAAACTGGCTATTTCACCGAGCATTCCGACCATTCCGACCCCATTCGAGAGCAGACGTTACAAACAAAGCCAGCAGAGGTACTTAGCTTGGTTACGTCCCGTTTCGCCAAATCCCGTTTCGCCAAAAAGAAAGCAGATCAAAAGCTTTGCCTCAGGGGCCAATCGCGTTTCGCCAAATACCGTTCAGGCACATTTAAAACATTTAAACACGAATAGTATTTATAACATGATAATGGTCAGACATTTACAGATAAACACCCGTTTCGCAGAATCCCGGTTTTCATAATAATTTTTTTCAAATTACGTGCCTTGCTCGCTGCGGCTAAACACATAACATGAGAAACCGCAGCTAATCACAAATTACTTCCAATTAGGCATGCCTTTTTAACTTCTGCAATGTTAAATTTGAAGAATATTTTGATTCTGCGGAACGGGATTCTGCAAAACGGGATTTCCCATTTGGGAAAGGGTAACCATCATGTGTATAACAGTTCTTAAAAGAGAACCTTGGCATTGACGTAGAGACGACCAAGCATTCTATACAATATTCATACCACGGCTGTGACGTCACGCTAACTCAACGCCGTGCTAAATTTCCGTAGGAAAATCCCGTTAACCGTGAGCGGAATTGTACGTCATCGCAAAAAGTGTGGGTTATCAAGGTGCCCCACACTTTTACCGATAACTCAGCACCTTTGACACTTCTGGATCACGCGACGGGAACGCACACACCACAACCAAATTATACAGCTTCGAAAACCGTAACGCAATGAAAACGTACAAAAGGAATTACTTAACTTGCTGGGATATCCCAAATTAAATCCTTTACCTGCTAACGCTCCGTCTAACTCTTCTTCCCCCCCCCCCCCTCCACAACCTAAAATGGAATGACCTTCATTCTTACCGATACACCTATTAGGCTATTACCGCTGATTTGAAACAGTTCTCAAACTACAAACGCACAAAAAGAATTACTTACCTTGCCAGAATGTCGGCACAATGTCCTTCTATCCCTGCTTCCTCACATATCGAAGTTTATTCTCTCCGAACAGAGCGAGCGAGCTAGCTTACCAGCCAAACCTTGTGAAACGACGCGTCGTCTAACTCCCACCCACCCCCAACATTCCACAAACTTGAGCGTAGCCTACAGTCTGCCTACCTGCCAAAGGAATCGTCCGTCTAACACCCACCTCCCCCTCCACAAACTAAAATGGAATGACCTTCATTCATTTGACATAAGGTATTACCGTATTTCTTGAAGCAATTTTCACAAACACAAAACGTTTTAATTAAATAAGAATTAGCTTGACGTCCCAACCGTGATATAAACAACTTATTGTTTAAATCGAGGGGCTACGCCCTCGACCTATTTGCATACTCGAGCCAGCCAATAATCGCACCCGTTGGTTAAAAATCGATAACCACTCGATTTTAACCAATAACTATTACTTAAAGTACACGTTTTTCCGTCTGTATTGCCAGTTTTCAAAACACTAATAAATCAATTGGTATTATTCTACCAACTCTTGCCTCTGTTAAATGTTTGTCTTTTAAGGCACCATTCCATAGAAATAAGGTATTAAATTTCGTGCCCGTAACATTTTGTCAAATTCGTTTTGGCGAAACGGGATTTGGAGCTTAGCTTAGCGACCCAACCGATCATTTAACAGGTTATATGCCACTGTAGTCGCAACGTGACGCCCAAAGTGCCGAGTATGGGGCGTTTCAGGCGATTTGGGGGCGTTCTACCAACGGACGTGTGAAAGCCCAGTACATTCCCATGGTTTTTACACGACCTACCACCGATAGCAATTGTCATACACCAAACGCGCCACAAACGCCAAAAATTGCGTCTGCGTTAGTGGCGCTTTTAGTGGTCCGTCTGCAACCGCCGTTACGAGCCATAACTAGCAACATAAAAAAAAAAAAAAATAAAATAACTAAATTGTTGTTTATGTTGAACAATGATTAACAACTTTGAGCCAACCGTACCAGAAAATTTCTACGTAACGGAGGTTTCTCGTTTCTGTCGAAACGGTACCCGTCGGTGGTTGGTCGGCTAAATAAACCGTGCAGTTATGGAGTGCATGTAGCATGATGAAACTGATGTTTTTTTTTGTTTTCCAATTCGCAATTCATTTACAATTCAAACTTGCAATTCATGTTATCAAGTCATCCAACAATTCTTGGTCTTGTGTAGTAGTATAGTCCTTTGGTTTAAAATGTGTTGGATCAACTCAAATTTAAAGTAATGCAAGGCCAGAAATAACTTACTTTACTCTCTCCTCCCCCGGCCCCCCCCCCCCCCCTGGGAAAAAAAAACAAAGTTAAAAATAACGACGCAAATTTTAAAATTTTCTTCGTATCATGAAAAAAGGTAATAAAGTAACCTATAACAAGTTGCTGGTACCGATACCATACCGAAAATTTATGAATTCGCCCCGCATTATCATAGGGGCCCCACATTTTTTCTTGTAGGGGAGCCCCCAGAATTCTTAGCTACGGTACTGGAAAGGATGATATTTTTACAATCACTGACAAAAAAAACTAGAGCGTAGGATAAAAAAAAAAAGAAAACAAAGGAACAAGCTAAGTCTACTGCCATTAAAAAAAAAAAAAAAAAAACGTATGATAATCATCGCTAGGAAAATGTGTAATGCATGGAAACCGATTTTCTCCGTACGGAGAAACCTTTAAAAAAAGTGAGAAAATTGCGTGGGTACCTAGATTTTGTAAATTTCTGCTAAAAGCCCGCTGTTTTGCCAAATTACTATTAATTGTTTTGCAACTATCTTTATAGAAGAGTTCGCAACGCAATCACAAAAGAACACAGCTGCAACATCAGAAGTTATTTGGCAGTTTCGCCCCCGCTCACACCGCGGCGAAACTGCGCGGCCAGGTCGCTGCTGCCAACGAGAATGCTTACGGTGTGTGTAGCAACGCGCACTTGGCGGCCGCGGCCACTGGGATCCCAAGCGGCATGCAGGCGGCCACAGGGCGACCATACTTGTTCCGGGTTCATTTTTCATCACGTGAGCGAGAATTGTCAATGAAAAAGGTACGTGGCCGCGTGGCACGTCGCCGTGTTTTTTGGCCGCCACGACCACTGGCTGCGCGACCTGGCTGCTCAGTGCGTGGGCGCCCTAAAAGACATAGCAAACACATGCTGAAATACCATTTCGCGCCTTGTTCACAAAGACCAGCCCAAAGCTGACTTAACTGGCGGCAGCCATCTTGTGAAGTGACCAAGATGGCTGCCGCCAGTTAAGTCAGCTCTGGGCTGGCCCCTTCATCTTTTATCTTTTTTATTACCTTTGTGAACAAGGCGCAAATGTTATTTCAGCGCTGAAAGTTAAAATTTTCGTGTGTTTGCTATGCCTATGTGAGTCTTATTCCTCGTCAATGGACACCTTCAACTTTTTACTCCACCAACTCACACATTTTTAATCTTGTTGTTAGCTGCTAACCAGTCACGCAGTTCGAAGTAGGCAAATAAAGTTTCAGATATGCAGGAGTATTGCCGTTATGCAGGGCCGGATTAAGGTTACTTGGGGCCCAGGACAAAATTCTTGAGGGGGCCCCCTCTCTTTCCCATAGTTCTCTTCCATGTAAACAGCTCCTTATTTAGGGGCAAAAGAAGACAATTGTGGGAAGGGGAAGAATTTTTGTATTTTTTAATTTTACTTGTCAGTTATTTCTCACCTTACTCAATCGAGAAATTTTGTTGTAACGCGGGGGCCCCTTAGAAATTCGGGGCCAGGGACAAATATCCCTAATGTCCCTGCCTTAATCCGGCCCTGCCGTTATGACGGGTCATGGCGCATCCTCGTCTCCGTTAATGCGACGGTCCGTTAACTGTTCAACTGGTTTACTATCCCCGAGGTGATTTGCCATTTCGCAGAAAATAAAACGGATTAAGGATTGGACGTTGGACGTTGAACGTTGCATGGACGTTGGTAATGCAGAAGTTGCATGAACCGTCATAATAGTGGTAAGATGGGAATAGCAAATACCGGAATAATAAACCAGAAATAGTCATCCATGTCCCGTTTCGCAGAAAATAAAACTGATTACGATTTTTCTGCCAAACGGAAATTCTCGTTTCGCAGAAAATAAAACGGATTAAGGTTTTTATGCGAAACGGGAATTCCTGGTTTATTTCTGGTTTATTATTCCGGTATTTGCTATACCCATCTTACCACTATTATGACGGGTCATGCAACTTCAGCATTACCAACGTCCATGCAACGTCCAGCGTCTAACGTCCAAGTTCAATCCCTACTGATACGACAGATAAGTGATTTTCAAAGTGAGCCGGCTTACTACGACTTACTGGGGCAATTGGTTGTGGAAAGGGGATCTCTTCCATTACCCGGCAAGTAATTAACATAGGACTAATTGTCATAATACCAATGAATATTACCAAGAATTTACAGGGTTATCAATAATATTCTAGATATTACTTATGTACTAATTCTACTTAAAGTTTTGAACTTGACCTGAAAAAAAAAGGTTGCATTTTACCATAGCCCAGGTTAGCGTAACTGGTATAAAAAAAAAGTTTCTCTTTATTCGAGTGGCGTACGCGTCATTATCAAAGAACCTTGTTTAGAATCCTCGGTTCTGCAAAAGGTTAAAAAACAAATAAACAAAAAGGGGACAAAAATCAACTTTTTCATTTCATTTTAGACAACTCTTGCATTTTTAAGGCAACGTGAGACGATTTGATTCATCATACTCGTTGAATGACCGTTCTTAAAATAGAAACGCGATTTATGCATTTCCCTGCCTACTTGCATCCATTGTTCTTTATGATCGAGGTCGAAAGGCAGGAGGTCAGCTCATCCCTCTCCCTCCCTCCCTCCCACCCCCGCACCCATCTCACTCACTGACCTTAATATTTTTCCTTTCATTCCTAACAGGTTTTTTGGGAGCAGGAAGTGATCCCGACTTGCAACTCGTCTCCCTTTCTACAAATTCCCGCAGGATCGTGAGTGAGCACGTGCAGGTTTGAAACGAACGCCGCGATTTGTCGGTTGTGGCATTACAAATCAAAAAATAAAATCGCCGCAGCCAAAATCCTTCCCGTGGTTTCTGTTTCTCCGGAGCCTCCTTCCCCCAATCCCCCGACCTCTAGTCTGTCTCATCTTGATGTGCTAAATGGAGGTCGCCGCTGCCTTTACCAGCTCAGACTGAAGGGAGAATGTGAAAAATGAAGAATGTGAATGTGAAATGTGAAAAAAAAATAGTACCGTAAATCGCCTCTTAAACACACATGGGCAGTTAAAATTAATTCCATTAAAAAAAAAGGGGGGTGGGCCGTGCCAAAGTTATAATTCGAATCTCACTTTGTTGTTTAGGGAGGGTTTGTAGGCGTAACTTCGTCGCGGAAAATTCAGCGTTTATACGATCATCACGTACGTGATGTGGGTTCGGTCTGGCATTAACGCAACCCTTTATTCTCATTTGTCGAAGAATTTAGTTTATTAGTTTACTAGTTTGTTTAGTTTGCTTTGTGTATGAAGCTTTTATTGAATTTTGGTGCAGAAAATCACGATTTAAGGGGATGAAACATGATTTCCTTGAATGTGTGAAGCTTTTAGTCAATTTCTAGCAGATAAATTACGATCTAAAATGCTTTTAGGTCAGAAATCGCGAAATAACCAAGTTAGAGGGGGCGCTTTAACAGGGTAGCTTTGACAGGGCTGTTAACATGCGATATACTATATTAAAGGGAGAGGCAACCAACTGTCGATCTTCTAATCCACAATTCAACAGAAAAGGAAACAATCATGATCACAAAACTGCAACTCTTTAATTTCAGAGCAACAAATCCAAATTTAAAATACTACTGTGCTAGAAAACAAAAATGAATGTTTAACTTCATCACAACATCAAGGTACTCCCGTTGACGTACTGGTAAGTCAGTGATGTTCATTTACAGAATTAACGTCATGCGCGTGGAACAATGGCGTTGTACTTCCCACCACCGTGGCGTTCTCATTGCAGCCAGCGGATTTTCCGGTTTCAGGCCGTTCATGAGTGACGTCGTTTATCATATACGAACAACCCTGCATTTCCACTACGTCAACAGGAGCAACTTGATTTTTATTAGTATAAATATAGGTTAAAGCCCGATCCAGACTGGCTGAAATGTGCCGCTTCGCAGTGGGATGGGGGAAGCGGGAGAAGTCGTAAAAATCGTTAGACGATCAGTACATCAGAAGTCACATCAGAAAAAAGGGCAAACAGTAACGTTTCAAAGAAACACGTAAATAAAAGCAGGCCCTATTTTTCCGAGGTCTAAAATAAAGGCTCTATATTTTCAGAGGTCTAATAGCAGTGGTATGTGGATGTTACTGCGCGGCTTCCGGTTTTGCTTAGTAGCTGCTGCGCAACTTTGGTCTGAGCAGGGTGACGACATCATGGCCAACCCCTATCACGTGTAACCAATGACGTCATTTCCCGTCGGCCATGAAACTCAAAAAGCTTGTTTCAGTCTCAGTTTCGACTTTTCAAATAAAAAATAAATAAAAAACAGAGAGTGAAAATATCACTTTCAGTTTTGATTTCCAGCAGTAAGACGGCCATACAGACGTGTAATGGACCCTCCCGCCTTATTACTATAATTTCGGTATTACTGATTTTAAAATACAAAATGGTCGCCAATCACGCAAAAATAAAAAGCGTGCTCTTAGTTTCCATTTTTGCTATTACAGACCCCTCTACCCTTCCTAATAACTACAATTTCGGTTACTTACCCTTACAGGCGTACTCCAGGCCTAAACGTGAGTGTAAGGGTCAAAACGCATCTATAGAAATACCCTCAGTTGTCAGGACACTCACATTCGCTTTTATGGCTGTACTACAATTGTTGACCCTTACCTTAGATGTTTACACTCACATTTGCCCTCTCACATTCACACTTGAGTGGATTTATGGAATACGGCTGTGACATTCAAAATCGCGTTTTGATTCAAAACGGTTGTTACGATTTCTGACTTTGAAACATTACTAAGACAGGTTAACCTGAGAGCCGGTCACATCTGTGCGAGACCTCTTCTAGCACGGGTGCGACAAAAGTCCCTACGCAGTTGTGACGCACAGTGACGTCAGCTTCAAGATGGTGCCTGTAGGCTTGCCTCATCAGTACTACAGGAGCAGAAGGTGCGAAACGTGGCTGCACTACAAGACACAAGAGTTGAATCGCTCCGATTCCAAGTCAGTTTCGGTAGCAGTGAATTTATACGGTACCTTCCTAAACGACCAAACAGGGCGAACCAAACGCACCACTGTTGGTGACAGTTTGGCTCATTCCCTGCTAATGTTGATGCGGCTTGATTGACGTCAACATCGTCAGCGATGAATCTGTTTCGTCAGAACTGTTACGTCGCGCATGCTCAAACCTTTACCCCAGCAAACCACCTCTATGATATGGTTCGCAATTTAGCATTGCTATTAGTCAATCCTGTTCAAATCCATTAGCCAGGTCAGATCGTAGTGAAGGTATGACGTATCGAATACTCTGCTGAGCTTGTTGAGCTGTATTGTAGTTTAAGAAGGTACTGAACGGATGACGCAACATCACTGCGCACGCGCGACGTCAAGTTTGGAGCCAAACTGTCTCTAACAGTGGTGTGTGCTGTTCGCTCTGTTCGGTGCTTTAGGAAGGCACTGCTAGATTACATAAGCCGGAGTGTTTTTGAAGAGTTGGAAACGTTCATTACCAGTTTGCTTCTTTTTCAAACAAACCAGCAAATAGTAAATCGTTACCAAAAAGTCTTTTTTTTTTTTTTTTTGGAGGGGGGAATAAATTTCAGCCTGGCTGACACTCTTATTATTGGGGGTGCTTCCTAGACGCTGAGGCGTTGTTAGGTATTTTCACTGCTAAAAGTGTCATTTTTGAGGTCCAAAAACGACTTTTTCCTCCAGTCAGATGTTATTTTGTGACCCCCAATTTTGACGTGGCTTAATAAAATGTAACCCCCCCCCGTCAAAAAGGGGCAAGAGGGGGGGGGGGGCCCCCCCCCCCCTACCTTCCAGCGATAGATATTGACCGGTCCTTTAGCAGAAGGCTCTCTTTATTTCACAGGCTCTCTTTGGCAGGAAAGCCGTTCGGACAGCACAACAGAATGGCAGCTCGTAATCTCCGTAAATCCTCAACCAATGATCCGAATTTCATTCCGTTTTTTTCATTGGTCGTGCCATGCCAGTGTCTACAAGTTTCAAATTTACACCGAGGTTCCACGAAGCACGGTTAAAAAGTTAGCATGTTGATGACCTTGAAATACTGGGTCAAGGACACGGATAGTTACATGGATAGTTGACACCCCCTCGTTAACCTTCACACCATGCACAGTTTCGTTCCCCTTGCATTTACGATATTTGATTGCTATGGGTGGCAATATCAACATAGTTCACAGTATTTGTTGATCATAGCACAGGGAGCCGGCAGAGGGACCATGGCCACGGAAAACATCATACCAACAACAGACATAGATATCTATGTCTGTTGTTGGTATGATGTTGTCCGTGCCCATAGTCCGTGCAGGCTCCCTGTGGATCATAGGGCGATCGTTTTTGGTCTGAAAATCCGGGCGAAAACCGGCACTTATTTTAGCTTGAAATAAGTGAATTGCATGTAAGATTGACGTACTTGGCTGTGCGTTACTACATACGAGCCGTAAAAGGTTATGAACATTAAATTAGTTCAATTGTCTTGTGTTTTTTTTTTGAGGGGAGGGGGGGGGTGTGTGGACGTGTGGCAGATTCTACGTTAGTGAATGAATGCCAAGAGGATATCTCCTCGAGCGGAGTGAGATGACGCCGAATGATCGAAGTGATGACACTATTTTGGCAAGACGGAGGGGTCATACAGAGAGTGAAACGAGGAGAACGGGAACTAGGCCGCCCGCACACTGGGCGACCAGATCGCGCGTCCAGTGGTCGTCGCGGCGAAAAAACACGGCGACCTGCCGCGCGGCCACCTCCATTTTTCATTGATAATTCTCGATCACGTGGTTAAAAATGAACACGGAGCAAGTATGGTCGCCCTGTAGCCGCCTGCACGTCGCCCGGGATCCCAGTGGTCGCCGCGGCTGTCTGGCCGTGGTGGCCAACTGCGCGTTGCTACATATACCGTAAGCATTCTCGTTGGCCGCAGCGACCTGGCCACCGTGTGCTCGGGGGCCCACTAGGCGACCAAGCCGCGCGGTCACGTCGCTGCGGCCAATGAGAATGCTTACGGTATATGTAGCACCACGCACTTGGCAGCCGCGGCCAGTCAGTCGCAGTGGCCACTGGGGTCCCGGGGGGCGTGCAGGCAACCACAAGATGACAATCTTGCTCCTTGTTCATTTTTCACCACGTAATTGAGAACAAACAATCCAAGAAAAACGGACGTGGCCGCAGCGCACGTCGCCGTGTTTTTGGCCGCGACGACCACTGGCCGCACGACACTAGCCGCCTAGTGTGCGAGAGCCCTAAAGCGTGTACAGAGCAGAACGTTAAGTGAAATTTTTTAAAACAAGTGAAACAAGAAATTTCCCTGTCCCTCTCACATGTAAAGTGTGAGGGGGACGGGGAAATCAAAAAAACGAAGTGGGGAGTACGGGACAACCGCATGAATTGGTTGGTGAAGTCTGTCAACAAGTCATGGTAAAACTTACTATTTCGTTTAATGCCTGGTCGAAAAGGACTGCAACGTTGGAGCACTTGGTGTTAGTTTGGTGACACTATTTTGTCAAGGGGGTGGGGCGCGGGGGGGGGGGGTTCAGAGAGGGAAGTGAGGAGAACGGGACCAATGGAAGAACAGGACCTATGAAAACACTAAAATGCTAAAGCGTACAGCTGTGGACGTAATGCAAAAATCATTAAAAAGTGAAACAAGAAAACCCATGTAAAGTACTGACACAAATTATAAACGAAGTGTGGTTCCTAGTTTTCAGCTCTGGTATCTCTTATGCTTTGCAGCTGATGTACCACAATTTAGCTGAATAAAAAAATCTACACAACACGGATCGGGTTGCAAATTTAGTAGCAAGACTTACTAATGTGAAAAGAAAGTTGGTCTGATTGATATTTTTGATGAAGATAAGAAATCATGAGTAATGTTGATAGTATAGACAAATCATGAAGACCACTGACCCGTATTTTAACATCATCATTGATGGTGAATTCTTAGTAAATGTTGCGAATGGGATTATAAATAATGAGATAAACGAATAGAAATGAAAGCGTGGGTACAAGTTATCGTTTGTTTAGGAACTGAAACCTTACTAAAAACGCGTACTGCACTGATCATTTGCTTGATCATTTCACTGATAGTTTTTGGTGTGGAAATGTATGCCGTGAGCATAACAGTTGCATCAAGATATGCCCTCGAGCGAAGTGAGACGATGCCGAATGAGCGAGCGTAAGCGAGCGACTCGGCTAGTCCTTATTAATTAAAAAGATGGAATTTATAGTTGGCTGCATTTGTTCGTCTTCTCGTCTGGAAGGAGAAGACTAAAAATATGAGAAGCGTGTCGGAAGAAAGCAAATTAATCCTTGCGTTGTTTAGTCGTACCCTAAATACCATTCGGGGTCCTAAATTACCCGAATTAGCAAAAAAGGACCATTTGCAACAATCAGAAACAATCACCCAACAATGCGTCAACAATACATGACGTCATGATTGTTGACCAGATTTTATTTTCGTGGAAGCCTCGAACGTTTTGGGAACGTCCATAAACAACTCTCTGGCTGCATCGGACCAACGAGAAGCGAGTCAATAACTTGTTGTTCTCGGTAACAATCAGTACACACACGCAGTATTGATAAATCCAGTACAAGAAAATCCACATTGAGCAGCAACGTAAAGATAGAAAAATATTAAATGCTAAATACTAAATTGTGTAAATAAAATATACTTACTATAAAAAAATAAAAAAATAGAGTATCAAGAATGTTTCTACTTCTGGATTTGTAACGTTTCGAAGAGTAAAATTCGACGAATAGTGTTTACGTTTACCCTGCTACTTCTTTGGTAACCATCCTGTACCACTGGGTACGATTAAGTGTAAGCCTTGCTTACATTCAAACCGCTCAAGTATTTCGTTAAGGGGGTGAGGTAGATTTAGAGAACGAAGTGCCAGGCAGGTATATAGCGCTTTTAGCGCTGCTTTGGCAAAAAAAAAAAAAGATTTTGGCGATGTTACGTCAACTGGTCTTGAGCCAGGATGCTAAACCCACAGTTTCTCTCCCAGACGACCTTGTGGCAAGTGGTGGAATACGAAGTAAGAGTCACAACATGCTTACTCCCACGTCTCTGTGTTTGTAAGCTCTGCCCAATTCAAATTTTTGTTGTTGCTTTCAGTAAACTAGTTACTGAATTTTTAATTTCTCAATTTTGCGAAAGCTTAACTTAGCAGTCCAGAATATTCATTATAACCTCATCCATAGCATCGCTGCTGCCCGCATTGTTGGGGGGGGGGGGGGGGTGAGGAGGGACAATCGAGTAATTCACAGTGGAGAATCTGTGACGCAGTAATAATGGCAGCATAACGGGTGGCACACGCTACTTTACTCAATATTATTAGCACGGCCGGCGGGCAGTGCTTATTAGAGTTCGTTTGCGCACGAGAATTTTCAAAAACTGGAGGAGGTGGGATAGAGGTCTCTGAATGCAATGCTGCAACATGTAACAATGAGGCAACAATGTCCTAGCTAGATCACATACATGACATCCGTGTGTCGTTATTTCCGTGATCTTTCGTGATATCCAAGAGATTCAGCACGACTCGCGAAGAATGGACAAAGTCCGTCATCTCACATCAAACCATGATTTGCACAATCAACCTAATGCCCTCCAACAAAGTGTTTCCACACCAACCAACCGTCCATGGGGTCCCACGCATGTTAGCAACATATTAACAACGGCGTCATCCCACCAGCCCGTTTCGCCAAGTGAGAGACTCACCCATCCAAAAATGCATCTGTACCACTTCATGGTAAGTTGTATGTACCTAAGAAACAATACACCATATAGAAAATAATACGAAAACTTCCCTACTCGTATGGCAACTTCTCCTGCTACTGTAACGATGGCAGCATTTTCCACAATAATGGCGAACTGTTCACCCGTTCGTGTCCCAATAAACATCTAGACACTTCCATAAAACAAATATCGGTTAATTAGAATGCAAAGCATGCTTATCCACTTGATGACATTTTACTTGGTGTAGTCTTGGTGACTTGTTCTTGAAAACCAAAACTTCCGACGCATACTTGTAGAAACGTATCTATGCTGAATTTCTGCCTCAGCAATAGTTCGAACCTACATTGTTTTTCAACACGGTGGCGTTCAACACCTCATGATGAAATTCCTCGATTTTTCCTGGTTTTCCAGACCAATAATGACATTTTTCCCTGACGTTTTTTTTCGGTCGAAAGAAGATGCAGTACAAGACGAAGCAAATATGTTTTTTTGACATTTCACTCAAATCGCAGTGAACCGCATCGCATCACTTTGCTAAATAAAAAATTGCACCCCCCCCCCCACAACTGGGACTTGAAAAGAATAGGAATGCCGAAATCTAACAAAAACTAGAAACGTTCTTAACACGTAACGACCCATATTTACTTAGGCCTAAGGAATTTGGCTTTATCAGAAATGAAACAAAAATAACACGATAGTTTTAACTAAAATAGAGTGAAGGGTTCAGAAGTAATAAGTGAAATACAAATTAGCTAATCTTTGTAGAGGAAAAATAGTTTCCGAAAAATGTTGAAATTCCCCTAATCTCAATATGTGTTTGAAAAATTCTCTGATTTTTCCATGACTTTTTCGGACTTGATAAATTCCCTGAATTTACCTGGTTTTCGCGGTTTTCCAGGTAGAACGAACACCACCTTGGCCAACAACATGGTTTAGAATAATGTCTTTTGCCAAAGAATAAGCTTTAACCGTACTCCTCAACAGTGTCGAGTTTCACAAAACGCACATTTATTGTTTCCCAGAACATGTTGTTTTCCCCCAGCAACCGCACAGCATTCTATACAAAAAAAAATAATTTTGGTGCGAGAGTTCACGTGTTCAAATCACGGACGGGAACCCCAGGATGTGGCGCAGGGCATTTAATGATGATGTAGCGTAAAGTAACCGATCAAACACGAGGTTTTTTAGATCTGATTTGAAATCACGCTACTCGTTATCCTTCCACAGGTATAACGCACCAGACTCTTTCGAATCGCTCTGTCCGCCGTTTTAGGCATTGCGCTTACGACAGCTCAAGTGAGATGATAGCAACGTCGGTTTGTACGATCTTGCTCGAGCTTAAGGTCCCTCATCTGTGCTGTCCTCACCTACAGCACAGACTCTCTGTCACTTGTGGCTCGGGTTTTACCCCTTTTATGCCAGCGAAACCCGTGCCACACAAACGCGTGCCATTGCTATTCACGGGAGCATGTCCAAACTTGACGCCAAGTGCTTGTTAAAAAGCCAACCTTAAGGGCGCCTTTTAGTGACGACTGGGTTGCCCGTTATGCAGGGAAGCCTGGTGTCACAGCCTTTCCATAAACCCGCTTTTGTTCGCCAATTAATGTTTTTCTCGGTCGCAAGCTTGTTTAAACAGGTTAGCGACTTTCGTCTGCATTTTTTTTTTTTGGCTTTTTAGACCTACGTCCTTGCTCTTGACAGGTCTAGCAACTGTCATCAAAAGGTTTTCACTCCTTTTTCTGTGGCTGGTCTGTCTGTTTAGTGGCACTAGCTTTCTGCACATTTGCTGCTTTTTGCCCAACATTTGTGTCACTAGTACCGTTGGTACTGTCTACCGTTCGGTACCGTCCAGCTCTGTACCCTTTCAGGTCTAAAGCGGTCATGCTTACCGGTTCTACGCCTTGAAGCGAAGGTTGTTGCCCTTGTGGTGGTTTGACCGGCACGAAGCACCGCCTCATTTCGCGTAGGTTGGCTTCCCTGCGTTACCTGCAAGTAACTCCGCCAAGCCAAACGTGGTTCTACTGACAGGGATGGGTCGGGCGGTGGTCGGCGCGTTCTCTGGGCTATACCAGCCAGTAACTTACTGACCCTCGCTCCTTCCTTCACCAATCCTCGGAGGGAGTCGAACCTTCGACCCTAGAGATGCTTTTGGTAGTCTGGGTGTACATTCGACATTACGCGCCTTATTTTTTCTCTTTCTGAAGCATCCGGCCATCATCTATCGAAATACACAGAAAAAGGTTAGTCAGGTGCCTGAGTCCTTTGTTCTAATTTCCGTTTGAACTCTTCTTCATAATTTGGGCTTTCAAACTCCAAATTAAAGCCCGACTCAAATGCTTTCCAAGTCCAAAACAGTCCGAAAACCTTAAATCATCGTTCTGCCTCGCCTAGGGGAACGACAGTCTTTAACATGTAATTATCTGCCAAGTTTAAAGCACTTGCATCCTTTGTCAAACTTTGCAGAAATTCTGACGGCGATTTTTCGTCTCCAAGCCCATGGCTACTTGTAGGGCTTTAACACTGAATCCTTAAAAAGGGTTCTGTGAAAAGTTCTTATCTGAAAAATTGCCCCTACATACACGGTTTCAACCCGTTACCGTAACTGAGGCCAGTCCGGATGTGAGCCATTCTGCTCTCAGCCATTCTGTCCCTTTCTGAGGAAACATCGTATTCATGATGCCGTTGCCGTTACCACCATATGTCTACTTCCGGTTCCTGCTCTACCGGATATTGCCATCTGACACGGTTGCCGCACGTCTTCTGATCCACTCGGCTAGGGTTGACTCCCTGTGGATCACGGTGACGAGAATTCCGTATACTTCCGCCAGCTTCTTACAGCACGATTTTGTCGTTTGTTGGAAGCGAAAGGTGTGGAGTGACATGGCCTCCTCATGTTCTCGTTCTGTTGAGAAACGTTACGAGGTTGTAATGAGACATTCACTCCATTTCGAATACTAGCTTTACAGCCTTCCAACTGCCTAACAACTGCATCACGAAAGTCATCAGGTAATGGACATGACCCTGCCCAATTTCGAAAATCTGCGTGAAACCCTCCATTTCTACGCCTATTTTCCACATCTGAATGTTCTAACCTTGGTGGAGACAGGCTTTTTCCTGAGCTACAAAATTTCAGCTCAAAATCATCCAAATCCTCTCCCAAGCCTTCGACCAAGGGTGCATTTCTGCATTACCCTATTCTCGTACTTTTTCGTGAATTTTCCACTACTTAAGATGTGACTTTGAAGGTATTTTTCGCGTAAATAACAAGCCTCGAAAATCGTAATGTCCGCTAGTGAAAAAAAAAATGTGGCGCTCCCGCTTTTTTTTTTCTGACGAAGTGTTTTTTCGGTATGATGCATTCCAGCTGTCAGCCCTACTATACTTTGTTCCCCATTCTATTTTCAGAAAACTGACTGTATGACGCCATGTTTTTCTTCCACTACGAGTGCAAAAAATCCGTAAACATCCCATTCGTAAACTCTAACAGTAACTTTGTTGAGTCTACAAGTGTAATATTCACATGTTTTTGCACTCATCGTGCAAGGAAACGAGTCATCATCTACTAGTTTTCTGAAAACATAATGTGGAACAAACTATACACTTCAACTCTAAGTCTGTTTTAGCTTCACAAACTTAGTGATCTTAAGTTTACTAGTTGCAATGATTTCAAAATAATGAGGACTTAGTTAGCTCACTACTGTTCAATTCAACTTTCAACTCATACCTTCAAAGCGTGCTCCTTCACTTTTTCATTCTTACAAATATCTGTACGCCGGGTTTATTTCCCCAACATTCACTGTTTTGCGTTTTAAACTTTATTTTCCTTTCAGAAAAATGGTGGTTTTATTTCTGCATTCCTCTACCTTCCAGCGAAAATAAAACACGGTTATTGGAGGTGCTATCTGAGTCTACAGCCCCCTTGTTTAATGTAAATTATTTGCGTAAAGAACGGGGTTTATCTTCTTGTCATTGATCGTGGTAGATCAGGTAACTACAAAATCGACTTTTCATGGTTGCCCAGCACGCGGTCACTGGCTGTATCCCAAATAGTCCCCAAGTGTCATAAACTTTCTTACAACGGGGTTTAAGGGTAATTTACGACTGTTTTACTTTAAATTCCTCACGGATAAGAAAGTGGGTTGCATTTTAATTTCAACTACCAACGTGTTTGGAGTGAAAAAAAAATGCTGTCCCTCTGTGGGTGTCCAAGCATGCGGTCACTGGCCAGATCTACAGATATGCACCCAAATTTGGTCGTATCATTCGAAAATAATTTCCCGAGTTCCGACTACCAAGTATTTTCACTTCCATTTCCGCCGTACTAAGTGAGAAAAAGTCGCACAGATATTCTACTAGAGATTTTTCATGTTTCTTTCCTTTCCGAAGGTTTGGAAAACATGAATTTCGTATCCCGAAGGTTTAGGTGATCCCAGAAGGCCCCCAAAATATGTAACTACTCAAGGAGTGGACGCGAGGTTTCAAGTATCAAACTCAATTCCAATTCACTCCTTACTGCACAGCTATAGGGGAACTACGCACAGATGACAGATCGCATATTAGGCACTGAACCAGGTTTGCAGCCTGTGTCAGCCCTAGGGAGCTATCAGAGGAACAACCTTTCGAGTTTCTCTTCCAAACTCCAACTGAGGATCCTCTGTTCCTGTGGGTTTTTATACCCATTGGAGCAGAGGATTCCTGCCAAGGATTTATGCCACGTGACCAGCTGACGGTAACGATCCGGTTCTAATTGGTTGAACAGTTGGGCTCGATCGTTGCCTTGCTTCTGGCGCTCGTTCTATTCCCGTGTTAGGCAGTCAGGCAGCCGGCACAAAATCCCAAAACAATAGTCTGCACAAAATGTTTTTGCGTAGAGATGTTCTACAATATGCCCCTACTCCAAAACATAATGATGCCACCTTGGCACCCTTGGGGAATTCAAGATGGAGTCCAAAACTGGTGACGAAAAACGGTTTTTTGTTTCTAAACCGTTCATCCGATTGAAAATTAACCGGTTATCCATTATGTTTAGAATAAGATTTCCTTCAAAAAGTTTCTATTCATATTTTTTGGTGAAATTAATCCTTCTTGCCGAAATTCGTTATTTACGTTATTTTAGGGCATTAATGCATGTGACATATACAATTCCTGACTTTAAACAGCTGCAGTACCCGTTCTAATTCGGATAAATGAACGTGATTAAGCTTAGATGAAAGATTATATGTATATACATTCCAACAAGGGTAATTAAAACGATTTATATTAATTAGGAGCTAAGCTACGGCAGTTTACCTACGTTGTTGCACTGTGCTTTTCGCTCTATTTTACCACATGTTCCATCTTTAAACTGCTGTACCAGCCGTTCTAATTCGGATAAATGGACGTGATTAGGCTTAGATGAACGATGAAGATGTATATTTTCTAACAAGGGCAATTAAAACAACTTATATTAATTAGAAGCTAAATTACGACAGTTTAAAGATGGAACTTGTGGTAAAATAGCACAAAATGCACAGCATTACACTGTACAAAAACTATCGTAGCTCAGCTCCTAAATGATATACATAATTTATCATTTTAATTACCCTTGTTGGAATACGTCTATGCCTAATCACGTCCATTTAACCGAATTAGAACGAGTGGTGCAGCAGTTTAAAGATGGAACTTGTGGTAAAATAGGACGAAAAGCACAACGCTACAATGTAGGTAAACTGCCATAGCTTAGCTCCTAATTAATATAAATCATTTTAATTAACCTTGTTGGAAATTGCACACCTTCATCTTTTATCTAAGCCTAATCACGTCCATTTATCCGACATAGAAAACGTACTGCAGCTGTTTAAAGACGGAACGTGTGGTAAATTAGAGCGAAAAGCACAGCACTACAACGTAGGTAAACCGTCGTACACTCCTAATTAATATAAATCGTTTTAATTATCCTTTTTAGAAAATATACATCTTCATCTTTCATCTAAGCCTAATCAAGTCCATTTATCCGAATTAGAACGAGTGGTGCAGCAGTTTAAAGATGGAACATGTGGTAAGATGAGCGAAAAGCACAGTTCTACAAGGTGTTTAAACTGTCGTAGCTTAGCTCCTAATATAAATCGCTTTAGTTGCCCTTGTTGGAATTCGCCTAAGCCTAATCGCGTCCATTTATTCGAATTAGAACGGGTGGTGCAGCAGTTTAAAGATGGAACTTGTGGTAAAATATGACTGTTTAAAGTCAGGAATTGTACATGTAACGTGTTAACGGCCTAAAATAACTTAAATAACGAATTTCGGCAAGAAGGGTTAATTTTACCAAAAATAAGAATAGAACCTTTTTTAAAGGAAATTTTATTCTAAACATAATTTGTCAGCGGGTAATTTTCAATTTGATGAACGGTTTAGACGCTAGAAGCAAAAAAAAAAAAAACAGTTTTGTTGCCTGCATTTTGGGCGCCATCTTGAATTCCCTAAGGGTGCCAAAGTGGCATCATTATGTTTTGGAGTAGGGACATATTGTAGAACATCTCAGCGCAAAAACATTTTGTGCAGACAGTTTTTTTAGGTTAGGCCAAGAATCAGTTGGCAACTGGGCTCAGCAATTGGTTTGGCTGGGCGCGCTAGCAGCCACGTAATGGCAAGGTGCACCGTGAAGTGTTGGCTTCGTGCTGCATCTTGCCATTCATGTAACAGTCGGTTACAATTCAAGGAGTTCAATGTTTCATCCCCTTAAATCATGTTTTTCCCCCACCAAAATTAACTGAAAGTTTCATACGTGAAGCAAACTAAAAAAAAACTAGTAAACTAAATTCCTGAACAAATGATAACTGCAGTGCGTTAATGGTAACCTGAACCCAGATTATGCATGTAAATGATCGCATAAACGCAGAATGTTCCATGGAGTTAGGCCTAAACACCCCTTTCCTGGACAAAAGTAAGATTCGTATTATAATTTTGTTAAGGTTCACCCCTTTTTTTTATAGAAATAATTTTAATAGCCCATGGGCGTTTAACAGGCAATTTACAGTACTTCATTCAGTAAAAATACTGAAGTGGACTATTTTCATGACTCTCAATTTCCCCCCCCCCCCCGGGGGGGGGGTGGGGTTTGAGTGTAGGAAATTTTAGGAAGGGGGGCGGCGTGAAACAGAGCAAAGGAGCTTCTCATCCTTCACTGCTGTCTGTCTGCACAATAGCTTCCGAAACCACTATGTCGTTTCAAACTTCACGTGCATTCCTTGCCCTGTTTGTGGATTTCAGTTCGTAAATCAATAAAATTGGGAAATTTGTTTCATGTAGTTTGCCTCTTGATATCAAAACTAATCATATGTTATGAAGACAACAACATTCTAATCGTTGTTCAGAGAATTTAATCAGGAATTAACGTATTGTACAACTAAAAGACTTGACACAAAGAATGGCATCGAAACCCCCCCCCCTCATCACGTCTTTCAAATAATTAATAGACATCCGTGAGAAACAGGCGATTAACCAGCGATAATTGCTCGTTTGCAGTCTAATGTCGAATGGGTCAGTCCAAAATCTCACGACCACGTAGCGTGAGTGATTTCACCCAACCCCCAAGACATTGTACTGTCCCGTTTCGAACAAATGAGTAATTATCGCTGGTTAACTGCCTATTTCTCACGGATGTGTGTTTTAATGGTGAAGGGTGACGTCAGTCTAACATATCGACTTATTTAAGTTTAAGAAAAATTTATTTGTAAATTTTACTTATGAATTATAATGAATTCAAGAATATTTTACAAAAGACTGATGTACATTTCTGAACGGAAACTTTCGGTTTCGTAACTTCCTGTCTAGGAAAGTATGGGCTGAGGGAAAGACGTCCTTTTTTCTGTCGCCGTTTCCGACTTCGTGTTTAAGGTGAGGCCACATTTTTTCCACTTTAATAGCTTAAATAAGATTTTAAGAGTTTAAAATGCGCTATAGGCTTGAGTCGTACGTTTTCAGGTGTATGTCAAATTGTCAGTAACCTAGTTTTGGTACCGTCTGAACAAAAGGTTGCCAGTTAGACTTAGCTTGCGACATGGTTTTTTTTTTCGTGTTTGTACGAAAAATGTCGCCAGTTGTAAATGTGCCTGTTTATACGCTGGTGTTTCTGTGGGGTCGAGGTGTGTTTTGTAGTTATGAAAAGTCGGCCATTATGTTACGTGGTGATGCTGTCACATGGTGGTGTAGGAGTTGCGTAGACTGCCGAAAAAGTGTAAGTTTATCAACTAAGTGTGGTTTACCAAAATTAACCCACGGTGACGTGTGTGGGTTTAAAGATTAACCGTACGTAAATAACGACTAGACTAGCCTACACTTTTACCATGGGGATGTGTCACCATGACGTCACCAGTACCCCCCCCCCCCCAGGGGGTCAGGTGGTCCTTCGGTACCCAGGCCCACTCACACTCACAGGGCCCGCACGGCCGGAAACAATTTTCCCCCAATTATGAGTTATGATGACCATGAATAATGTACTCGATTTGTGAGTATTGCGAATTTTTTTATACTCCTAACCAACTCCGAACCAACGGCAAGGAGCACGTAGAAGGAGCGTTACAGTGCCAGCCTGTCAGCCTGTTAGGCAGGGAAGCCTTCAAACGTAAGCAGCCCGGATTAATTAATTAATGAACCAAGCAACTCGTTAAGCACAATCGAGCCTTGACACAATTGAAGCCGACGAATATTATAACAGTGTAAAGTATTTTTTTTCCGATTTCAGTTGAGGTGGGGGGGGGGGGACCTTTGTTTAAAGGGACACCCGGCCTGCCTTGTAACATTCCGCGTGCCAAATTACAGCTACGCGCAGATCGTCATCCGAAGCAATTGGAGCGCCAAGGTCGGCTGGGGTGGTAGCTGCGTTCCTCGCATAGCTGCTGGCTCGGTTGGCTTTGGGAATAGTACACGAGACAGAATCAAGTCAACGATTGTGTCGTCACAAACCGGAATGAGTCTCGTATTTTAAAATCACAATTTATAATTTTCTAGGCTAGTGCCTTATAATTTTGCTTCGGCGATCTATTGGAATAATTAATTTTAATCTTTACCGCATCAGTCTATTAGATTTTAGATCTCATGGTAATTATTAGAAAATTGGTAGATGTACACACAGAGATGAAACGTCATGAGTATTGTACGCGCGCAATGCATCATATAGTTACGGGTCGTTGTTACGGGGGCAAGGTGGCCTGATGGTTAGCATGACCGTCTCCAGTGCCAGAGGTCCGGGGTTCGAATCCGGCCTCAGCCACCCCTGGCATTTTTGGGCAGAGAAGGGCCCTGTGATGTCTCGTGCTCATGTCGATTGTGGCATGTAAAAGAACCTAGGATTTCCGATAGGATTTACCTAGCAAAATTGACCCTCTCTCCTTCTGGCGCCATGGCTAACGCTAGGTGCGCGTCAAAAAGCTGCAGTTACGGGTCGTTCTTAAATATAGTTAACAATATTCAACAGAAAATCTCGTAGACGCCACATTTTAAAACGGTTTTTAGCAAGGGGAAGACTAACGGTAAGTAAATAGACCTTTGGGGCCGTACTTGATGTGGTGGATCGAGAAAAATGGCGCTGGGAGATATAGCCCTTTAAGCTCCCCAGGCCCTAATATTTGATGTGGGGGCCCTGGAAGTCACCACCGTGCTTTAATTGCTAGAGACCACTGACTTATGCACAAATTCAACCGATATGCACACATTAAGAGACTTCACTGCTTTTTATTGGTAGATACGGAAGTGGACTAAAAGCCAAGTCGACCTCGTTTGCGGACGGACTTGGCACAAAATACGAAGGTGTTTGGTAATTCTAGCAGCAGTTTGTCGTCATTAACAACGATCGTCTTCACTTGAACTCTGGCCTCGCACGTATAAAGTGCGAACAAATGACACGCAACGCCACTTTGAAACGCATTAAGTGCCACGTTTGAGCTACTAAATAAGAGGTAATTTAATCCGACGGTCTATAGCTGGCATATCTCGCGGTAAACAAGTGCACCTTGTGCTACTTCATGAACTGTAATGAAGCATTTGAAAATTACACAAAAACGGCATAATTAATTAAACAACTAGAGCACGTACCACGTCACCAAACTACGACTGCTGGTATAGTGTGGCTTCGATCATGGTAACTCGTCTAGTGTACTATTTACGCAGGATCGAAAATATGGGAACGGTGTGTTTGTGTGCGTGTGTCTGCGACTGTAGTTGGGGGGGGGGGGGGGACACCTACGAGCCAAAGGCTTCAGCCAGAAAGCTAGAGGCCAACATGCAAACTTGGAATTGAACACTGACTTTCTTACAATGATGTCTGACAAATAAACTTGATGGGCGGACCACTAGTGTTTGCATCCTATTGCGTTCATAAGAAAATGCGTGGCGAACTTTAGATTTTCGTGAAACCAGTTGGGATACGTACACATTTGAAAAGTACCTTTAGTTATTAAAAAAAAAAAAGCATACCAACAGGCAACCGAGCACAAATTGTCTAAAAAATGCCCCCCCCCCAAAAAAAATAAAAAATAACCCAAACACAATCCCACCAACTTTTACTATTACCAGGAGGAACTGAAAGCTGCGTATGCTTTATTAATTTCCTCCTGCTATTACTCATTTGCTATTTACTATTTGCTATTACTTCAGACGTTAAATGGAAAACGCGGCCATTGCCATGGATTGTGTAATTTTACCTTTGATCTAATGCTCGGCGGGATTAGCTTGACAGTTGTTCATTGGCGGGGGTGATATCAAAGGTAAAATTACACAATCCATAGCAATGGCCGCGTTTTCCATTTAACGTCTGAAGTAATAGCAAATAGTAAATAGCAAATGAGTAATAGTAAAAGTTGATGGGATTAGCTCGGCAGTTGTTTGGGTTATTTTTTGGGGGGGGGCATTTTTTAGACAACTTGTACTCGATGTAGCCATTTTTGTTCTGATATCACTATTTTGATTGGCTGAATCTTGGCGGGTTATTTCACCCTTGTGGGGTATGCTTCTAATATAATAAGTCCCTCTAGTTTAAAGAGTCGGACTTGAATACTCTGTTGAATTATTCATATTGAATGTTTATTTGCAGTTCATAATCTGGTTAAGAAATTTTCGTTGTCTACAAGATACGCATGAATTATGCACGTGTTGTCTTGATGACCCGAATAGATGTCCGGTAACCTACGGTGTTGTTATATTTTCGAAGGGATATCACGATGTAATTCGTCATGATGCCAAGTAGCGCCAAAATATGTTCACGTTTTGAGTCGAATTTTCTGACTTCCAGCCTGGTGTTTACACTTCTCAACAATACCGACTTTAACAACCAGTTGCACTTAATGCGCTGTGTAGCCGTTCTTTGTAATTGTTTTCTTTTAGCAGTCTGGTGCGCTGCCCTGGTAATTTTACAGCGCACAAATTCTGAATTTGGATCAATTTTTGTTCACAAGATAGATGTAAGTATTTCGTGGTAAGCAAATTGTAAATATGAGCATGCTTGGAATAGTTTGGTTTAATGTCGTCTATAACTATTTGTGAATTTTCCCTGTTGTGAAATGACATTTTGTTTACGGGTTTTAAACAGTGCAATTTTATGTTGAACGTTTTAGTTTTTCCATTGAGTACGATTCCGGTTCATAGTTTTGTTGGTGTGCATTTTCCTACCTTTTCGTGTGCATTTATATTGTTATGCTTTTGAATTCGCATCACGAAAATGTTAGGGCATTCTTACAATGCAAGCGTATTGTCAGGGAAAAACATTTCTCATAACGCAAAATAGTTTACCACTGTTTATAAACAAACACTAAGGCCACATGATCAGAAACGCTGGACTGTCAAACGAACTAACAAATTTCAGAAAAAAAGACGCTAACATTCCCATATACAACTTACTTTTTATAGCTATTTCCGACCTTCTTGGTATTACTTTTATTGTGTAATTTCTGAGAAACGGATTAGTGTTCAATCCTTCACTTTCTTCTTTGTGTTTTATCCGTTATTTTGATCAGAAACGAGAACTTCTCGGAGGCTGGGATTATTATGTAACCGTGTTTTATACCGTATCTGTATTGATAGAGCACGTAGGCTAATCTTAAACTTAAGTTTCTTGTTTTTTGTTGTTCTGGCTTATCATTCATATTGTATGTTTCCCAGGGCCGGATTAAGCAATGGGCAAAGTGGGCACGGGCCTAGGGCATCATTCTTATTAGGGGCATCACGGGATTATTGTCGAAAAATTCAAGATTAGCAAAAATCGTAAACTTGCCTTCGCAGCCATGTTTCAAGTTATCAACTACAACGATGTAAGAGTAGTCGTATCCCAATGTAAACGTCGCTATTTGCATTGCCTTGACAATCTCAGTTACGAACGCTGCAGGAAAACGATCATTTTCTAGACTCTGCAATAAAAAATGAACTGCAGACGACTACACGCAGCCCCGATTACAAGATCTGTCTCGGATGGCAATTGAGAGTGACTTGGCTCGGGAACAACATTTTGAGGAAGTCACTGACAAATTTTCAAGACTGAAGTGTAGAAATTCGCAAATGTCACAACAGAAGGAAATTATGAAAGTGCATGATGTAATTAATTGACTGATGGCGATGACGGTGAAGCAAACGGCAAAGGCCTACCCTAGTGTAAGTGTGACATCAGTTTCTGTAAGTAAAATAATTATTAATGCCTTAATGAATCAAATAAAACCATACCTGTATGCGGTTCTAATTCTCAAAATTTAAACGTAAGCTTCAAGAAATGAAAGGTTGAGATGGAGGGGAGGGGGAAGGGGGCATGATGAAAGAGTGGTGGCTAGGGAATCACAAGCGGTTACTCTGGTCCTAATGTTTTCTATTATGTAACCACATTGCGTATTAATCTGTATAGAGCAGTGACACGACGTAGTATTACTGTATATAACTCTATGCTGGAGCCTTAATGGGTTAGCTGCAAGGGGCACTTCAGAGAGAAACAGAAGGGCGTCATACTGAAGCCGATGCTGTGAAGAGTGATTTCTTAGACCTAAAACGCGCGATTTTTGTTGTTGGAGAAAACAACGCTATTTTAAGCCTAAGAAATCCGCTCTTCCGTTGTTTTTCCCTCCATTTTTGTGTAGTGCACCTTGTAGTTATGCCCTCCAAAACCCATACTGGTGCCAATATGGCGGCAAATGTCACTGCTCTATATGACTACTGCTAGAGCAAAGGTTACTGCAGTTAGGCCCCATTTATAATATGGATTTCGACGCGTACGCGTGACGCTCGGCGCGTGAAGCACGAGTTTTTCCCATGGTCAACGCTTAAGCGCGAGCATTTATAAATGTACAGCAGGTGGGCCAACGCGCGCGTTTTGCTATTTTCAAGCGTCACGCGAATATCTACTGGACTTTGATCGGTGAGCGCCAAGCGACGCTCGCTCGCTTAGTTGTTGCATGCTGGGATAGGAAAATGGCGGCATCAACGGATTCTATCGGCGCCACAAGAAAGGAAAACGTGGTGTGCTAAAAGATTGAATGCTCAAAATAAACGGTCAAATATCTTAATTACAGTGACCTTGAGCCGAATGGCATGGAATCTTGCCGTTGTAGAAGGGGGAAGTTGTGAAACAGCATAGTTGGATCGGAGTAGCGGTCAGCATTAGCAAGCTTACGCGCCTGCTCGAGCATTTGATTTGGAAATGAAAGAGCGTTTGCCTGAGCCTGACGATGTCACAAGCGGGCCAAGTAGACTGTCCACGCGCACTGCTTTGCTCATGAACTGGCGTACGCGCCGAGCGTCGAGCGTCACGCGTACGCGTCGAAATCAATATTATAAATGGGGCCTTAACCTGATGCTAGATGGTGGCCAGGGTCATGCTGCCAATTCTGACACCAGAGGGAGCCATAAGCAGAAGATACTCAAGGAACCTCATTGTATCTTGGGTTCGACACCGGTTCGATCCAACAGCCGCTTGTGGAGTGTATGCCTTTACTTATCGTGATTCACTCCTACATTCTTTGGATGCTCATGAGGACCCGTCCATCCACGTGTTCACCCGGGGGTAAGGGGGAAGAGTCTCGGTAGGGAATCACCCTTCCTGGAAAAAACTCATTTTTCATTACTTTAATTAAAATTAGGCCGACGTTTGGCTCTTGTGAAAAGATCAAATCATGATTTTGTGAAGATAGAGAAGAATTTGGAAGACCACGTGGCTGTGACGTCATAATGACGCAACTGGCCTCCCTTGTAAGGGGACTGTTTGTCCATCATAACAGACAGGTTGTAGACGAGAAGATATATAGGGCCAAGATAACGAATTTCGACATTTCTCTGTGATGGTAACGTTGGGAAGTCGATTTCGATTTCGTATTAGAATGGTACTTATGTTAGCAGCCCTCCTACAATTCCCCTAGGCTGCGCGCTCACTGACCCCCTTTTTGTGAATATTTATACTCGAATGGTGATCACTAATTAGGCTTGCTATATTGGGGGCTTCATCCAGTCTTGACTTGAACCCGTGTGACTCATTAGGGCCACACACTTTTCGTGTTCCCGTGTTAGTAACGTTTTTCTTCCCACCATTGGCACCGTCAAGGATTAAGACACACACCTCTTGATAGCCGAAAGTGAAATTTTGCCTACCCTACCGTTTGTCGTAATTGGAAGTTCTTTGCCTAATTGCTTATTTGGAATACATATATACATTTCTATATTTTACAGAGTAGAAAGTGATTTTTTTTCTTCCCCTGTGAACTGAACTGTTAGGGTATTTCGTCCTTATACACTGGAAAACTATAACTGTGACCCTTCCGATTCATTTTGAGCAGTGGCGTAACGAGTGGGG